>JAGKRU010000081.1:98980-149319 GCA_022884055.1 Russula griseocarnosa | reverse complement strand
GTTGGATCAGAGATGAAAGCCGTTGGAAAAAGAGAAAAGAGCAAATACATAGGGACTGCAGTGTTGCACGACTGGTGGGCTTGATATATCTCTGCTGCTTGCATCGATCTCTTCCGCACTCATCTACACATCCAATAGGCGTTGGATCATTAACCAAAGAATACGCAAATGTCATTCCTTCTTGGGAGACGAAGTGTACGGCTTTGTATTCGAGCTCACCCGAGGACGAGGAGTCCTGGACGGATACGAAGGGCCTCGTATCTACAAAAGAGTATCAATCAAGTAGAGCTAATGAGTTCCCGGCGATGTGAGACAGCAAGAAGAAACAATAGATGTCCTCGTTACATCGACATCGACTCTACTAGTCCGACTCCAAAGAAGGAATATATCGGCGAATAAACAATGGGTGAAGGATGGCCTTAACCATGGGTTCCTCAGTCTATATCGATAAATACATTAGGCAGTACATACACCCGCAGAGCCACTCTAAAGCCCGTTGTACGCATCATCTTCGAGTCTCTCGTTATCCGTCGCTTTCTGACAGGGTTTTCCGACTTCTTCTGCGCCTTCGTTTCTTCTTTACGGACTCGCTGCATGCGGTTATTACATATCTTCTAATTCTCCTACATCCTCACTCTGCTCTTTCGCGCTGTTATTACGTTTCCTCAGGGAATCTGTAAGTCTTCGTCTCCACCTCCTGTACTGTACTACTTCGGTCCCCTCCGCGACTCGTGAGCTTTTTCGCACGTGCGCTCTTTCGTTCCTTTCCTCTTTTTCGCTTTATGCTCGCCATCGACCAGACGTTCCATTGTGGCGTCATTGGTACCTGTTTCTTCCAATCGTCCAGATACCTTTTTATTGAACTCTCGAAGGCGATCGCCACGCTTTGCATCCATGTGTCACGCTGCTTATACGGCGCGAGTTCTTCAACCCCACGTACTCGTGAAGGTCCTTGTCGTCCGCAAGCAGGATTTCTGAGGCGCCCAGACCATATGGGTCTTTGCTACAGGGACATAGCGGAAGTGTGTAGGCATGCGGCATCCCTGCACCTGAAGTATGCGGGAGTAAATATTGAATGAGGAAACGGCAGAAGGTGAGGCCGGTGAGGGCGTACCATATCATTAAATTTAAGCTCATATAGCTCTTCCATGTACTCATCGAGTACATGTTTGCGCATGTCCTCGGTGCCGTCCCATTCCACCTCGTCCCGCTATGCGCTAGTGCGTCTGCATCCATCTCATCAACATCGACCACGTCGGTCTCATCCTCCTCATCCTCTTCTTTCTTTCCTTTTTCTTCGCCTTCTTCCGTTCCTTCGCTGCCGATGAGTGTGCATCGTCCCGACTTGACGGCGGGATGATATCATCAATGTCAATATCGTCGTCCCATATTGGTTTCTTGCTGTGAATTATGTAACACAAACCAATCTGCCCTCTGCCCTATACCACAAGCTAATACTCCACGGGAAGAATAGCGTCATCGCCACGAAGGGCCCTCTTAGCAGATTGCTACTCGAGTTATTCAGGATCATGACTGGTGTATGAGGAAGCTTCAGGCAAGAAGAGGCTCACAGGACGGTCTTGTTATCCGCGACATCATGATACACTGTCAGCACATATAACTTAGTCAAAGACGAAAAACATCGACCGAATCGTCTCACACAGGCTGCAAGTAACGCGAAGGAGATGGGGCTACCTTCATTTACCCCTCTGTTTCCCTTTGTGAGCGGCATCCGCGGGAAGGAGAACGTAGAAGGGGTAAGAAGGGGGTAAATACACGCTCCGACATGCCGAGTGCTGTCTGGCGTGATCTACATAGGCCCAAAGGACGCCTTGGGTGTGCGAAGCTTCACTTTTCGTAACCAGATTGAAAGGCCACTGAATGCTTCTTCTATGGTAACCATGCTAAATCGCAATCGAAGGAGACAAGTAAAAATGGGCGCATACAGTTAAGCGGTGATCATTACATCCGTGGAACACTGAGGACAAACTTGTGGAAGATCCCTTCGCCAAATCTTCCTACCTGCAAGGATTTCTGACCCAAAGTTTTTCCCATTCGACAAAGCTAAGGAACTATGCTCAACATCAAACATCTCGAGGCACCCGGCAATGCCCGACTTCATCTTCTCGTGAGATTCGTACACGGAAGACGACTCCTCAGGTGACCGGTCCTTGGCGGTCGCGTCCTCGAAACGCACGAAATTGGCAGCCTCAAATGGGTAACTGAATACAGATTCGAAACCGGGACCTGCCTACATTTACTGGTCAGAACGAGAAGCAGACATAACTCATGCCCGGTGGGGATAGACTCGGGCTGGCGTGGAGAGTTGAGAGGTGGCAAGTATGTTATTCACTTTCGGAGTCTGAGCTGAAGAGGTACTGTAATGGTGGTGGTGGAAAGCATGGGCAAGCGACAAATTGGTATACGCGGTCACGTGAGCGTTGATCGCGAGATTCGACGCGTTTTGCTGTAGCTAAGCTACGCGTCTCCGTCTTTCTTCAAACACGGTTGTCAGGGGCTGGTGATCTGGTCACGATAAATCCTTCCTGTACCTGTAAGTTACCTTGATATCCTCCTCTCACACACATATCTCAGATATCTGTGGCCACTTATTGGTCCCCACATCACGCCAGACCGTTTCATTGACAACGGTCTAGGACCTGTTCGTTCACAGGACCAGTAGTCCCCGAAACTGCTCTGTACCTTATCGTTGGTACGTGACGCGTTTTTATTTATTTAGGCCGCGGCCGCGATTTGGCAATTTAGCGAGACATTCCGCTGGCCATTTGGGTGCACTACGAATAGTTTACAGCGTACATCCGCACACTGCGGCCCAGCGCATTCGCCTCTACCTCGATCTACTTCAATTCAAATGTGATCATCTAGCACGCATCAGGAACCCCATCGTTGCTACTGGCAAAGGTTACCCGCGACACGTTCTCTCGTAACCTGGAACGGTGCGTGTGGGAAGCGCGTGGAAGAGCCTGAGAGCTTCAAGGTCGGAAACGTGCTCTCTTGGGCGAGAAGGCTTTGCAAGTCGAAGGCCTAAGCCTTGTAATTGGTGAGTTTCTTCTTCTTTCAAGACCCATTATACCGACAATGTGTCCTGGCGAATTGTTAACTGACTCTTTATGTCCTCTGTCCTCTGTCCTTACGTCCACTACCAAGTCGTCATTAACCCAATCTCTACCACTGGCGCAGGATACCCACGAATCCCGCCGTCTCACCCTCACCCTTCCCTCCGTTTCCTTCCTTTCGTCTTTGTCTTCCTCTTCTGGCGATATTGATCTGCCAGTCCATGTATGGGCACAGGCCATCTCCCTTCCGTGTTTCTCGCAAGCCACGTCACACAATCCCTGATTGTGGATCCCATCACAATTTTTGGCTTGCGTACTAACTGATGCGAGGTCTGCTCACAAGGTGATGTTGTATTCTCTGATGGTAGATGGGTGTGTCGTTCCCGAATTGATCCTTTCCGTTGCCCACACCATGTTCGCCGAGATTACCGTGCTACAGCGACAAATTCAAGACTGCTTCGGTGTCAAGAGTGGATCTTGGATCTTGAGACAGCTCGCAAGTGAACTGATAGCTGCGAGGTGCCATTAGAACAGCTTCATGGAGCAGTTGTTTCCTCCGAGCATCCCGCCATAGCGTCCCTTTCTCAATGTCATCTCATCTGCCATTTATGCTTGTGCCTCTTATAGGACGTGAACATCAATCCGATTGATATACAGTATCCTCTGTTCGTGTAGACGTCATAATACCAACCTAGGACAAGGTGCTTGTTGACTTCATTATTCTGGCATCGTCATCCGGGATGCCCGACCCGACTCTATACTTGGTGCAAGAGGGTGGCAGAGGGCAAGTTCCGTCAACCAGGTCTGATCCGCTACCCTCCGCCACCCAGGTCCGAAACATACTTCTATCGAAGTCAGGTACTCAGCCTCTTGTCTCCATGTTTTGATGATTCGCTTGGCATACTTCTGTTGTCTACAAG
The DNA here is from genome assembly GCA_022884055.1 of Russula griseocarnosa. Lineage (NCBI taxonomy): Eukaryota > Fungi > Basidiomycota > Agaricomycetes > Russulales > Russulaceae > Russula > Russula griseocarnosa. The sequence continues at coordinate 145,322 of JAGKRU010000081.1, read as the reverse complement.
GTTGCCATGATCACACGAGAGTGGGATCACATATAAATATTGCCCAACGCGACCTATCAATCCTCAGTTGCACATTCCTGGAGCCGGACTCCCAGCTTGACGCCTTCTCGTTTACACTCCTTCTAATAGTCCTTTCGTTCTTTCCATTCCCATTCCTTTTCCCATTTTCTTTCATTTTGTCTGCTGCATTGCCGACATGACGGCCAACCTCCTCTCTTTGTATCTTCTCGCCGTAGCTGGTCTAGGGATTGTCCGAGCTGGTACGTCTGCAAGCTACGGTCTGATTCGCCCTGTTCGTTGGTTTATTGATGGCATTCGTGGAATAGCTCCTTTGATTCTTGATCAACGTCAGGACAATCTAAACGGCACACTTGTCCAAAGGCCGATCAATGGCACACTTATCAATGCCACGGGTATCCCGTTTAATGTCACGAGTGTCACGTTTAAGCGAGCTGGTACGTCTGCAAGCTAGCAGTTGCCCTGTTCGTTAGTTCGCTGACGGAATTCGTGGAATAGCGCCTTTGATCCTTAATCAACGTCAGGACAATCCCAACGGCACACTGGCTCAACAGCCGACTTGTGTCACAAGTGCTAGCAATCCGAACGGCACACTGGCCCAACAGCCTAACGGTGTCACAAGTGCTAACAATCCGAACGGCACACTGGCCCAACAGCCAAACTGTATCACGAGTGTTAACAACCCGAGCGGCTCACTAGCCCAACAGCCTCAGCCGACCGCACGTAAGCGAGCCGGTACGTCTGCAAGCTAGCAATTGAGCCGCCCTGTTCGTTAGTCCGCTGACGGCTTTGGGTGGGATAGCGTCTTTGGCCCATGAACAACGTCAAGCCAACCCCAATCCGAACGGCAATGTCACGAGTGCTAACAATTCCACGTCCACGTGTATCCCAGGTGTCAATGCCACGACCACAGGTATCCCGGTGTCAATGCCACGATCACAGGTATCCCATGTGTCAATGCCACGACCACGAGTGGTCCGACTAACGTGAACAATGTCACTGCTACTGCTACGGATAACTGGATACTGTAGAATGGAGCAAGGGAGCTGACGTTGCAGTAGCGCGTGATTTTTCCATACTTTACCAGTTGTATTTGAGTTGAAAAAGGACAAGCTTGGCCTCGAATAATGTAAGGAACCAGGAGGCGTTCGAGTACTTCGGCACTGCTGGCACGCGCAGGCATTTTTGGGGTCGCAGCGTACTAAGTGCGACAGCTTATGTAATCACATTCATGGACACGTTCATGCTGAGCGCTGAGTGATTGCCCCGTATCCGCTACAGTGGGCCACTGTAGCTGTCAACTGAACCTTATCAAAGGCCAGAATCCAGACAGACCACCGCATGACGTACCAATTGAAAGGCCAGCATACTGTCAACATACGCCGCGCACGTTCTCGCGCAACCATCGTCACATTAATTGTGTGTTCTCAACAAGTACAGTGTTCCTTGATAATAAAGTCCGAGTCTAGCTTGAGCACACTAGCCTCAAGCAAGGGGTGTCGATGCGAGAAGTACCAAGACGCTTCTGCCAGGACATCAGTACGCCCCTCAACATTTACTCAGACAGATTTTTGATAAACATTTTCTTACCATTTCTGTGTACCCTGGCGCAACGATGACGCGTGTTCACTCCTCTCCATACCGACTCGGACTTCGCTAGTGGACTTCGCATGTATTTAGGCTAGCTAGCCCTTTGCTCGTCAAGGGAACCATCGCATCTAATTAGGCTGCGTTTTTTCAACTTGGTGTGAAGCAGCACGAATCGTATCGCAGACGCACTCTGACCAACAGTCATCGCGTAATGTGAAGAGGCTCAGCGCTCACCTGTTGCAGGTACATCCTTATCAAGTACTGTATTCCCAACATATTGTAGCACCATCCTTTTCTAGCCTGCCCGGCTCATTGGGATTAGGAGGCTCGCTGATAGCAGACGCACATCCGACGGTAAGGAATGGGCCCTAGGAAAGAGATGAGTAGTGTGGGCTGTGGGCTGGATGGGGACCGCCTCGACGTTGCTCAACCCGAGCCGTGGCTGCAATGGCACCTGACAAGGTGATAAGGCAGCGCTCCATGCAAGCGGTGTACTGGTCACCAAGGAAAGGCATATCGCGAAATGGTCAGATAGTAGCTTTCAGTGCTTTGGCTGAGTATGTTGAGGCGCGGTAGGTACGTTAGAAAGAATGAACACACGTGTACACATGATGAGTGTAGGCAGGTGGGAAAAGATGGATGAAGAAGCGCCCGCGGCCGATGCCTGGAGTTGTCCCTGACCGTCTCCGAGTCGTTAGGCGGCCGCAGTCTCACGGCGGCAAGTCTCCCTAAACAAACGACGGATCGCCATAAACACTTCTCGAAAGTACCTCATCATCAAGTCTTCCTTCAGCACCGCCCTCGCCTCTCCCTCATTTTCTAGCCTCGCAGGATCATTGATCCCCATAGATGATAGATCAGGATAACGGGGTTTCGAAGGCTCAAAGCGCTCACTGATGGTAGACAATCTCGCACATCGCTACAATCGACGTAAGTCTTTTGTTGTGCGTTGGCATTGTCTCCCAACGACTGCCGGCTGATTCGATGCCAATGTAGGTCAGGTGGGAACAGTTGACGTGCTCCCTGATGATGTCCTCTTAGCAATATTTGATTTCTATGTGGTCGGATATCAAGATCTGGATTTTATCGAGGCATTGTTGAGCGGCTACGAAACGAAAACGAAGATACGGTCGTGGCAATCGCTGGTACACGTGTGCCGACGGTGGAGGGGCCTTGTCCTTATATCACCACGTCGCTTGAATCTGCAACTTTGTTGTACAACCAGAACTCCTGCAAGGGAGACCCTGGACGTCTGGCCCGCCTTGCCCTCCTCATTCAGGGCGGTGTCTCCGAAACGTCAGTGCATAACGTCATTGCTGTACTCAAGCACAGCGATCGCATATATCAAATCAACCTCGATTGCCATACAAATCCACAAATTGAAAAACTTTGGACAGCAATGCAGGTCCCATTCCCGGAGCTCGCAATTCTGTGCCTGTCATTTAAAGGCTTGTCACACGTGCCAGTTCTTCCCGATTCATTCTTAGGTGGATCAGCGCCACGTCTACGATACCTCGCCTTGACCTCCATTCCATTTACGGGATTACCGACACTACTTTTGTCTGCCACCCACCTCGTCCGCCTTTGGCTTGTAAATATTCCTCATTTCGGATACATCTCACCTGAGGCGATGGTCACTTGCGTTTCCATGTTGACCAGCCTCGAAGAACTTTACTTTCAATTCCACTCCCCTCAATCTTGTCCTGATCAGGAAAGACGACGTCCGCCTCCGCCATCTCGCTCTGTCCTTTCCGCTCTCAGGAGGTTTTCGTTCAAAGGGGTAAACGAATACTTGGAGGAGTTTCTGGCCCGAATCGATACCCCTGGACTCTACCGGTTGTCGACAACATTCTTCAATGATATCGACTTCGACATCCCGGAACTCATCCAATTCGTAACACTAACATTCGAGGCCCCAAGGACGTACATGTGGTCTTTGATAGTCGCACTGCTTGGGTCACACTTCAACGACAGGCATCTCTCTTCGCACATGTCAGAGTGGAAATCTTATGCAGAGTGCCGGAATGGCAGCTCTCGTCCCTAGCACAGATCTGCACCTCATCTTTGCCTATCCTTTCCACAACGGAGAATCTTTACATCTACGAGCATTTAAAACTCAATTGGAAAGATGGTATCGAGAACACCGAGTGGTTGGAACTTTTACTTCCATTCACGGCCGTAAAGAATCTCTACCTATCTAAGCAATTTGCACCACGTATCGCGCCCGCTTTACAAGTGCTCGCTAGGAGAAGCACAACAGAAATGTTGCCCATTTTGCAAAATATTTTCTTGGAGGAGTTCCGACCGTCGGAACCTGTCCAGGAGGACATTCGGCAGCTCATTTCTGCGCGACAGCACACTAATCACCCTATAACGGTTTCTCTCTGGGACAGAGATTTGTCGCGGGAATTGTAGTAGGAGGTTGTTGATTGATGGGTGCCTTCTGGTTTAACGTTTCGTTCTACTAATGTTCCGGATCGTCTACTTACCCCATCCTATTTTTTTTTCCCTTTGCAGTTGTACTTTGGTTCCCGAGACATCAGTTACGCTATTTGTTGACCATCACCTCGATTCGCCTGTGGTTTGATGTCCTTGTATGATTACGTATGGTGTTGAGTGGAGGCACAGTAAGCTGGCTATAGAATTGAACCAAGTCATCCCAACCGGCCTGTGCTGATTAATAAATAACTGGCTGTCTACCCAGTCAAGACGGATGCGCTTGGTCCCAGTGTGTATGTGCACACTGTGAATACCGTGGCATTCGTAGTTCCAGGAGGCAAGGAGAACTTGAACTTCCCGCTGCGTGAACAAATCGAAATTCGTCAAATCGACTGCAACATAAATAAATAAAACGCGTCACCCACCGAGATAAGGCCGATTAGGTGCAGCGCAGTTTCGGGAAGCTTGCTGGCCCCGTGCACGAGCAGGACCCAAATGGACCAAATCCTTCCTCCGGCTCGCCCGTCACGTGGCACGCGGACGTTGCCGAGCGGTTGCTGAATTGCCGGTACGCCGCAAACCGCAAATCAACCATCACATTGCTGCTGGCACTACCTTGAGCGGGATTGCTGTACTTTTCGTAAAATACTTCGCAAAGCTATCAACGAACAATTGTTGGTCTCTTGATGTAGTCAACCAGTCATCCCCGCCAAAGCCCCATCAACGACCTCTCAGCTGTACGTAAAGGGTATTCACTCGCATTGAATATTGAATGGTTATAACAAAGTGTCATGATATAAGCCCAGCTCGAAAGCACGTCGGTTATCAAGTCTTCATACTCGAACGGCCAACTCCATCCTCATCTCTCTATTGTTTCCCAGCCTCCGTGAGTCATTGGGATTGCGAAGGTTCGTTGATGGCAGGCAATTTCGCCCATCCCTACAATCGACGTAAGTCTCTTGTTATGCACTAGCATCATCTCCCCACGACTCCGGTTGATTTTATGCGATGTAGGTCAGGTGGTAACAACCGATGTGCTCCCTAATGACGTCCTCTTGGCAATATTTGATTTCTATGTGTTCAAGTATCAAGATCTGGTTCTCCTTGCGTTCGGCGGCTACGATACGAAAAGGAAGATAGAGTCGTGGCAATCACTGGTACACGTGTGTCGACGGTGGAGAAGCATTGTCCTTGGATCACCACGACGCCTGAATCTGCAACTTTATTGCATACCCGGAACACCTGCAAGGAAGACCCTGGACGTCTGGCCCGCCTTGCCTCTCCTCATTCAGGGCGAGGTCTCCGAAATGTCGGTGGATAATGTCATTTCTGACCTCGAGCATAGCGGTCGCATATGTCAAATCAACCTCACTTGCCATTCAACTTCGCGAATTGAAAAACTTTGGACAGCAATGCAGGTCCCATTCCCGAAGCTCGCAGTTCTGTGTCTGTCATTTGGAGGCCTGTCGTACGTGCCAGTTCTTCCTGATTCATTCTTGGGTGGATCTGCGCCACGTCTGCGATACCTCACATTGACTTCCGTTCCATTTCCGGGATTGCCGAGACTACTTTTGTCTGCCACCCACCTCGTCAATCTTTGGCTTGTAAATATTCCTCATTCCGGGCACATCTCACCCGAGGCGATGACCACTTGCCTCTCCACGTTGACCAGTCTCAAAACGCTTCAACTTGAATTCGAATCCCCTCAATCCTGTCCCGACCTCAAAAGCCGACTTCCATTTCCAACTCGCTATGTCCTCCCACTCTCACGACTTTTTGGTTCAAAGGCGTGAACGAATACTTGGAGGAATTTGTGGCCCGGATCGATGCCCTCGATTCTACCAGTTGTCGATAACATTCTTCAGTGACATCGAATTCCACACCCCAGAACTCACCCGATTCATCCGTCGCTCATCAACATTCAAGGCTCCCAATGAAGCACATGTGGTCTTTGACAGTCACATTACTTGGGTTAATTTTCAATCACAGGCACCTGACTTCAAATATTTCGAAGTAAAGATCTCATGCAGAGAGCCAAATTGGCAGCTTTCGTCCCTAGCACAGATATGTACCTCGCCTTTGCCTCTCCCTTCCACGACGGAAAGTCTTTTCATCTACGAGCCAGTAGATTCGCAACTCGATTGGGAAGATGGTATCGAGAACACCGAGTGGTTGGAACTTTTACTTCCATTTACAGCTGTGAAGAACCTCTATCTATCCGAGCGATTTACGCCACGTGTTGCACCCGCTCTCACGGGGGACGGAACAACAGAAGTGTTGCCCATCCTGCAGAATCTTTACTTGGAGGGGTTCCAGCCGTCGGAATCTGTCCAGGAAGGCACCGTGGCCATTGAGCAGTTCATTTCTGCGCGACAGCTCACCAATCGCCCTGTCGCCATATCGATTTGGGAGCGATACCCGGCGAAGGAGAGGTCAGTGGAGGTCGATTGATAGTTATCGCCTTGTTTCAACGTTTCGTATCGTCCACTTACCTGTACTGCTTTCCTTTCCCTTTGGCCTCCGAGACATCGGTGACGCTATATTGTTGACACACCCATGAATTGATATCTGTATGATCAAATGTATAAAATGGAGGTAACCTGGCTATCAAAAAGAAATAAGTCATCCCAACTACTCGACGAACCTCAGTGATCAACTGAAGTGGGGGTTTACTATATTGAAGGCTTTTGTAAAATTTGAGAGGGAACCGTGAGGATGGATGGATAAAAGCATGGCTGGGAATGGGCCCTGAGAATGAGGCGTGGGCGGAATGAGACGCCAACCTACTACTAGTGGGGCACTACCAGACAAGCTGCGCTCCATGCAAGGTGGCGCAATACTGGGGCGGTTGCTAAGGAAGGAAAGGCATGTGGTGAAATCGTCGGATGTAATTCTCACTGCTTCGACCAAGTACGAGCATCGCACAATGACAGTGAGTGAGTGAGTGAAGCTAGTGAAGGCCGGTGAAGAAGCGCCTGTGCTCATCACCAAATTATGGAGGATCCGACGAGGCGTCGTGAGCCAATGTCATGTGTTGTACGTTGTTATCCGTGTTGCGATCTATTTGTACATAGGTAACGCCTCAAACGCCACTGTCAAATTGACAAGCCGTGTATATACCTCACTAGCGGTGGCCCGTGCTGCGCCCGGGCCCAGCTAGCCGAGCGTAAGGTAGCGTGAATAAACCGGTATTTTTTAACAGGTTATTATTAACCTGGTTAATAACTGGTTAGTAACTGGTTAGTAACTGGGGGGACTGAGGGCCGGAAAATATGTGGTTAAAAAAGGTTAGAAATTGGCACGAGTTGTGGACAATGAACCGACTGCGACACACCACAACCACCAGTCCACCAATGCCGTAGCTAAAAAAATATCATCATTGAAAGTCAACGTTGAACATTATGGACCTGCACATCCCTGACCTCGACAATCTCCACCAGCTTCTTACAAATTTGCCCCATGCTCTTCCATGCCCCTCTGAACGGGACAGCGAATACCCTTTCTGTCATTTGAGCTCAATGATGCAGTTCTGCAACGCACAAATGGAGATGTAGTTCGTGCAGTCAACGAGTCACTCTGGGCAATATTTGTTGCAGATGGGAGCTATTGATCTCCGAGTGTGGTCCTTCTATATGTGCCGTGGTTGATGTACTTCGAAAGTACCTTTCGGAATACCCCAACAGTACCACATTGCACAAATGGGTGAGCGACATTGGGAATGCAGCTAAGAAGGTGTATAAGTTTCATGGCATCATGGTAAGCCATCCTTCATTTGATGATATCATAATGCCTTAAGACTTGAAAGAAGCTTAAAGGGACCTCAATGCCGGGAGACAATCATGATGGCATTGCCGTTATCTCAGGCCAAAAGCGTAAAGCTGATGATGTCTATGAGAACACGCATATCAAAAGAGTAGCAAGCACTGATATTGATACAGACATTGAGGAAGATAGAAGTCCCGTAAGTCAGACTTAATGGTTTATTCTGAAGTCTTTGAACGCGTACATCTGCATAGGCTACTTGTCCGAAAATCTTTGTGAAATTAGTCAGACAACTAAGCAAAGCGCGGAAATCTGGTCCTGGTCGTCCTCAAAAATCACTCATCTCATCTCTGATCACCAAATATAAACATGCTGACACCGGAAAAGACTACTATGGTTGTGTTGCCAAAGGATGTTATTGGCACCGAGCCAGCAATGCTCAAGTATCGCGCATCTCAAAGCATGCTGTGTCATGTCGATATCTCAGTAGCGACCTCAAGGAACTTGCAAAAGACTATGCGGCTCAATCCTCTCTGGGTGCAGCACTCGATTCAAGCACGTCAGCTGGGGCTGACATTAGTTTCGAGTCTGTCAAACCAATGAACTTGAAACCTACTGCTACACCCTCCGGCGAGCAGTCGTTCACACTGGACTTTACCAATGCTGGACACAAACAACTGCAGGCAAAGTTGGATCATTGCATCATGAAGTTGATTTGTGTTGCAGGGCTCGTGCCACGTATTTTGGATTCTCCGGAGTGGAAAGAGTTCATGGCAACTGCGAATCCCAAGTATCACCCGACTCCATCAGACAAATTTGAGGAAGAGATTATACCAAATGAGGCCACTTTTGTTCGGAAACAGGTTACGGAGATCTTGCAAAAGGAGGAAAATCTCACATTGACTTTTGACGGCAATAGTACCAGAAAGCCACAGTCGGTCTATACTGTGCATATCACGACAAAGGATCGTGATAGCTACTTTGTGGATGGTTATGAAGGCTCAGATGAACACCATACGGCTGTTTGGGTCAAAGATAAACTTCTAAAAGTATTACCATTCTCAATTCTTCCTGCTCACATTTGTTTTGACATTAATTTGACCCGCAGACCATCCGAGAGATTGGCGAGGAGAACTTTGCAGCTATGTGTTCCGACAGCACCGGAAATACAAAAAAAGGTCGCAAAACTATATATGAGGAAGTACGAACAATAATCGACCTTGGTGACTGCTGTCATCACATCCAGAACACGATCAAGGACATCAACAAACTCCCGGAGCTCAAAGATGTAAGTTGTATTCAATCCGTCTACTAGACAGTGTTCTGCACGGGTACGGGTAAACCCATGGTTTTCGGGCCCATGTATCCTACTTGGTTGTCTGCATTCCATATGGCAAGTGCAGTGTTATTAAACCCGACACATACTACCTGTGTGGAATGCTAAATTCAGACATCCTAAACTGACAGTAACATTGTAGATGATTTCCGATCTTCAAGCAACAGTGAAGTTTTTCAGTAGTTCAAACATAGCGGTGGCAGAACTTCAAAAGGCACGCAATGATGTCGATATCACTACCGGTCTAGTTAAGGTTGGAAAGACAAGATTTGCAACACATTGGGCCGCTGCATCGGCACTCAACCGATGCCTCCCTCTGATCCGAGATTTGGTTGAAGAAGGGAAAATCAAACTTGTACGCATTCACCTTGCCATAACAAAAGTAAAAAAATAAATGACGCTTTCTCTTACAGAGAAAAAAGAACCTTCATCAACTCTTTACAACTCCAACATGTTATCTTCGCTTCCAGTTGCAGTTGGTTCAATATATTGCAATTGTAGGCCCTCTGGCACGCTCTATTTGGTCACTTGAAGCTTCACAAGCCAATGCTGCCGACGTATTCATTTTCTGGCTGGCCATTGCATCAAATCTGAAGGATCTATTCTCAAAGTCTTCAGATGCGATGGGTATTTCCAAAGCGTTAGCAAGACAGGTTACGGTAATTATCAATCGGCGATACAAGGCAATGATTGACGAGTCACCCAGTGACATCTACTTTACTGCATTTTTCCTCGATCCACGTTAGTACCAAAGCATTTTTGTTTGCTTTGATTTCATGAGGCCATGCTTATCATTATTAATAGGTTACACACGCTCCGATGTACTCAAGAAACCAACAACAATGTCTGTGACCCTAAAGATACCGCCCGGGAAGCAGAGCCTACTACGCGATCATGATGTTGACACCGAATCTGTTCCACATATGAGGGCATACACCCGGGCAAAGGAGTTCCTCAAAAAGATGTTACGCGATATAATTGAGTCTGCGGGCCATACTAACCTTGATACATTAAGTTCATGCCATCGCCTGGTTGCGCAATTGGGTTCAAAAAAGGTCGTTTCCGAATTTCGTCAACAGTTACTTGCCTTTGCCCGACAAGAGTGGCCTTTTACGGACCCTATTCCCCATGACGATGCACTTTCATGGTGGGAATCGCTCAGGCAGCATCCACAAGCACGCGTTTTAGCAGTGAGTATCTTTGCTTTTTTGAACACTGGTAATTCAACTGTGACAGACGCTGGCAATCAAGATATTCTCCATTTTGGTTAATTCGATGCCTGATGAGCGTACTGGATCGAAGATTACATGGTTCAACTCCCCGTTACGTGCAAACCAAGATGTATCAACACTTGTAAACATGATTCAGGTTGGACAATGGTATGGGGTTCACAAGGTGCGTGATAAATTAATAAATAACAGATGCGGTTATGCTTACTCCTCTCTTATTATCACAGAAGGACAACCCTAAAGAAAGACGTCGACCTACTGTCAAGTTTCGGGACATAGAGAAGGATCTCAGGCCTCAAGCAAAAGCTGCAAAACTCTCTGGTTTGGTGCCGATGCAACCTCACAACGTTCATGAGTCTGATGACTCTAACGACTCTGATGAGTCAGATGTCGATCGCTCTCATTTCATTGCACCTCAAGAAGATGCAATCCAAGTTGACAATGATGTAGATCTTGCGTCACAGTTTCTGAAGAACATGTTTGTAGCCACAGATCCTTCCACTGCCGCCACAAAGGTCCCACAGTGTGACCCAGCTCCGGAACACTCATTTGCGTATGATAGCAAGACGGTTGACTGGGATTTTTGATTTATTAACCGCCTTTCCCTATATTTCACTCATTTCTTATTTTTAACACGTTAGAAACTATTGTTAACCAGTTACTAATTGGCTAGTTAATATTTGTTAATAACACCTGTTAAAAAAGCGTTCGTGGCAGTGAAATTTCTCACTGAGTTATTAACAGCGTCAATAATTTCTAACGCTACCTTAGCTGAGCGAGCCCCAGTCCGAGGCTGAGAAGGCCCCAGCGACGAAGCTGAGCAAGCCCCCAACAGCCAAGCAAGCCCCGAGGGCCCAGTAAGTCACCAGTCTGGGTGCGCGGGCCTTGAGCCCACTCTAGCCGAGTAAGCCCCCAAGCTGAGGCAGGCCTCGAGCCAAGTCCCAGCCTACAGGCCAGAGACACCAGAAGGAGCTAGCCCGAGTACGGAGCGGCCAGTTGCGGAGTATCCCACTAATTGCACAATTGCGGCTAGTTGATTGCTCGATCACAGGGATGGGCATGGGGAGGTGGAGCACTTGTGCGGCGGTGGAGCAGATAGGGGTTGCAGTGCGGAGTGATGTAACTTACACCGTGTGGGCCACTTCCACATACAATTAGTTGTGGTGGGCCAGAATGCTGCTGACTACTCATGTGGGAAATGATTAATAGGGAAGACATGTTCAAAGCTACACAATGGGATAAACCATACCACACGATATCACACGAATTTCCGTCAATTGTTGCAAGGAATCACACTGGATCTTTTCACGCAGATGTGTGGTGTTTAATATATAGAACGGAAACATTGGGACTGATACAGGCACGGGCTAGCGGATTATATATGATCCATTATCATTGTATGGAGAAAACAAAGCTGAGTGCGCATTCAACGGTAAATTGTCCTTTTCTTTGGTGACCAGATTACACCACGTGGAATAAACTCGCCAGAAAACACAGTGCCTTCCTGTGGAACAACACGTGGGTGAGCCATGACGCCAGGGAACATGCAGAGGCCTTCGTAATTCCCATGGAAGCTGAGCCAGCGCTGAGAAGAATGCCAGCCTCATCGAGGAGACAGTGACGTGATGGCAGCAGGTGACCGTCATTGGCTTCAGGCGAGAGGAGCTCCTGATAGATGATTGGATGGGGTAGGTGTCAGTTCTGTAAGGTCCCGAAGGACGGTATCAATGTGGGCAAGTAGAAGCTCGACAGATGATGCAAAATACACGGATCAGCGCCACCGGGGACCTGTGTAAAATGAGATGCCACTGTGAGTGAAGGGCGGCGTATTGAGAAGTAAATGGACCTCACACGGCAGGTAAAATGCGGTCATAATGGGTGGTCCAGTTTTCTTGCCAAGCCAGGGGGGAAATAGTGTAAGAGCGTTCTGAGTAATTTCGAATATTTGGACAGGCTCAAGATAGGAAGCATTGTCTCAGATGCGATGACGATATGCACGTTGAAGTCCGGGTCTGAGAGGGTGAGCACATCAGTCACAAAGCAGCAGAAACCGAGGTAAAGGTTGCAGGATTTGCCTGCTGCACATTGCTCTGCAAGTGCATCAGAGGACGTTGACCTAAGAAACGTAACGTGAACAGGTGTGGCGTGGATTTGATGCTCTAAAAAGCTAACCGTTTCCTGTATCAAGGGTCGCCACTGGTTGTCTGGAATGCATATGGGGTCTGAATGGACGGGGAGGAGGAAGGGATGTCTGATGGTTGTGTGGAAAGTGTTAGATGATCTGTGGGAAAGCGTTACATCGTATAGCAGTGTGCAATAAAGGGGACGGAACGAACGGCTGCACAGAATGGGATAGTGATCTGTGATTATGTCATCCTCAGCACCTCAGCATGGGTGTGCACAGAACGGGAAGAGGGGCATGCACCGATCAGGACTGTGATCGGTATTGTGTTGTCATCTGAGATCAGCCCAATTTGCCTGGGACCCTGGGTGCAGTTGAGTGAAGGACGGGAAGTGGGGAGGAATTTGCTTACCACCAGAGTGATCCCCTACTGAATTCCATCTATGCGAGCCACCACCCATTGGCGATGATGGTGAGTTTCTGTCTGTTACATGTAGTGATCACTGAAAATTGAAAATTGTTGAGCTTCATCGGAATGGAGAACAGGGAAAAGTATGGATAATCATTACCGTGTTTGGTTTGCTGTCGAGGGATTGGGTAGGACGTGGTTAAAGAAAAAAGGCATCATACCTTATGGGTGTGGCATACATTGAGGGGGAAGTAGTGGTCAGGTCCACATTGTAATGGGGGTTGAAGAGGGAGAAAGCGTCGTGGGAAGAAGGGCAGAAGGAAGAGAATTATAGTCCGTTGAATAGGGGTGCGGGGCTGGGGAGTGAACGCGAACGCAATGTTCAGGGGTGTCTCCATTTGGATATGTGTTGGCCAATGGGATGCGGTCTTTATCTGGGCTTTATCTTGGCCATTTGGGGGGGGAATTTCCAATCAACAGCTTTATATTATAGTAGATAATGCTTTCTTGATCCCAGATACGGGCAATATATGAAATGAAAAACAGATTCAAGATAAGGAAGTCATGTAGTCTAATCAACTAAGCATGAGTCTCCTGCCTTGCACGAGACTCCCGAAGCCTCTTCCGTGATGACCTCAACGCGTTGCGTGAAACGTCTCTGCCAGTCTGACGGATGGCAGGAAATATTTGACTGGAATGAAAAGCACTCATTAGACCATCAAATTTTCAGCATAGAAAGGTATAAAACATACATGTTCCACCACTGAAGAAGCTCATTGACAGCGTCCATTGAGTTGTCGTCGTTAGCGTCTTCAAAGAAGTCCACAATGAAATTGTAAAATGAGGGATAATGGAACCCTGCATGCTCAGTCTTCCAGTCCCGTGCGGAGTTCAGGGAGAAGACGAACTTAGACAGAAAATCTCAGAGACCAATAGCAATTAAGTTGAGATGACACACCTGTGTTGCAGCATATGCAATTGATCGTGGGGTGACACAGCCATTCAAACCAAGACTTGTGGCGACATCGCGACGCCTAGAAGTTGGTTCGGAGGTATTGTTGCTGGAGGCTGACGAAGGAGCCGTAAAGATATGACGATATGCCTAAGCCAGTCTCAGTTCTGAAAGGAACGCAGAGTGGGAAGGTGCTTACACGCAATAGAAGGGGGCCTTTTAGAAAGCCAACATCGGGAGACTCAGGATCTCCTAACTCATCTTCGTAGAGACATCTGAGGAAAAAGCTTGACGCAAAGTCATACTCAGGGTCTCCATTTCGCAGCTTTGCACGTATACTGAATAAATTGTTAGAACAATCTTATTTAATAACAGAATGCAGCGTACTAAGGATCATCCCAATCATAATTGATGGGGCAAAGAAGGCGCCCAGTGAGGTCATGGTTAATACCACGCTCATCTTTCCCTTCAGCGGAGAGGTGACTCGGAGCATTGGAGGCGAAAAGGGAACGACTATTGAGCCATTCAGCGACTGCAATCTTTAACCTGCTGGTATCATCACTACGAGCATCATTCGCACCGGTTTGCAACTGAAGCTATTGTTAGACTGGCCAAATCCCATGTAAAACGGACCAAACAGTTTGACTTACTGGTGCACAATAATGGCTTATGTGGTCTGCAGCATCCGCCTTCTCCTCGAAACCAGGTATGAGTTTATTGAGGAGTTCCAGGGCAGTGTGGCACCGTTTGCGGCTGAGAAAATCAGTGACATGTCACATATCATCAGTGAGAGCATACTCTTTTCGCTCCTCTTCAATCTCCTCTTCCGTCATTCCTATAAAGTCACTTCGGTCTATTTCTTCTATCCGCTCATGGCTGAGCCCATTTATTTTGGAGTGCTTTCTTGCCTTGTCCAACAGGCCAGTCAGATCATGATAAAGATCCACGATCTTTCGTATTCCCCGTCCTGGTTGAGTGGGAGAAGTCTTACTATTTGCAAAGTCTGAGTCAGTGGTGCGTCTCATTGCACATCAGTATTACATCGCACCTTCGTTTGCTGGGCCTTTCATGTTCCGCATCTCTGCCATTGGAATCAGGGTCCTCACCATGACGGCGACTATAATACCGGCATGCATTTGAAGCGCCATATCTGGCACTTTCGTTCATAAGATCTATAACCCCATTTCGTACTTCTTGGGTGTTGACGTCGGAAGAAAGGCTACTGCTAGTGGCCTGGGATAATGAAGTGTTTCCAGGCAATGGGGACGAATCCCTTCTAGACCATGGCGACGGTGATTGTCCCAGATAATTTGAAGACCGGGAGGACCGACTTCTATGGGATAGATTTGATTGAAATCGCTCTACCATCATGAGGAGAACCAGATGCAGGGAAAGTGTGTGTATTACGACACAAACACACACACATTTTATAAGTAGAGAAAATTCAGGTCGGTTGTCTGCAGCGCGGGGTTTTTTTCTGTCGTACTGCCCTTTTGCCGCTGCCACCTTGAGTCCCTCCTGCAAAGACGCCGTCCGTCTCCGACAACTACAAATTGCCGTCTGTGTCTGACAACCACGAGTTACCGTCTCATCCGAGAACCTTGCCCTGTCATTTCTAAGCGATTTCATTCCAAAAAATGTGGACTGACACCTTCACGTCAACATGCTGACCCTCCATCTCCGGCACTTTCATGTCGCAACTCATATTATCTTTCCCTGGCCACAAGTCCTTCTGGATGACTGTTGCCCATCCTACGTCTGCTGTACAGAATGGTGTAACGATCCCTCTAGAGCTATGCTACACTCAGAATGATCTTGAGTGCCCATCATCATGTGACCTTGTTGATTTTCTCTTATCTCGCGTCCGTCCTCTTCATCGCTTCAACACAACCAAACTCCCTCAAAGCTTGCAAATGAGATGACCTACGCGTCCCAATCACAGTCCTTTCCGCCTTCACTGCCCCTTCCCTTCATTTTTCTCTTTTCTGTTTCTTGTCTCGCTCTTCCAAACAACGTTTACCAACACCAAGCCACTACCATGTGGTAGCCGTACGCTCTCTCTTTTACCTTTTTTTTAGTTCTCCCTTTATATACTTACATATCTACATTCAATCACCGTCACCAGCACTCCTGAGATCGCCGTTACTATACAAACTTAAACTAGCCGACAGGTACTGCTGATGTATATCCTCTGTTTGACTCGTCAAATGGGCATCAAATCAAATCGAACCGTGTCTAATCAAAGAGTCCCCCTTTTTCCCTCTTTCTTTTCTCGCCTGCATGCCCCCTTTTGAGTCGACAACCGCCTGTGAAACAGCTGTCCACACAATCTTGGGTGATCTCTCTCTCGTGCTCAACTTATCTCACGCACCCTCCTTTTCTCTCCCACATCCCTCTCTCCCCTTATTCCAGGACGACAATTCCCTTCTTGCAGCGCCTACCCTTGATACAATGTCTCAGTTTCAGTGTTGCTCTCAATGTACTTTTTACATAAAATCACCATCAGGCTTAGCTCGACATCGTTATGTATGCAAAATTCACCAGCAGTACATGAAAGCTGGTCGGAGACTAGCGCAGCAAGCTGAACTGCACAGATCCGTATCCTCACAAGCCAACCAATATGACATTGAGGAGGCAAACACGGAACATATTCAAGCTGACATTACTGTGAGTTCCTATCTCCCTTTTTGTACCGATCTGAGTCGTCATCTGCACATATTGTAGTCATCTAGCTCTCATCCAACATATGTTAACATGCGTGACGCAGAGCAACCACCTCCTTCGGCCCCCGTTCCACTCCATCCCCCTCTACTGCCTCCCACAGGTCGTCCACAGCGTAGTCACCGTTTACCTGCTCAATATCGGGATACGTTACCTGAACCGCCACCACCTGCTGCTCCAACACCCACTGAGGCTGCGCCTATTGTCTCACGTGTATCTCTCATCGTACGAAACCCATTTCGGACTGCGAAGAACAGTTTTGGGCTTTGGAAGGAATACATGTATCGTCCGTCTTATGATCCCGATGCGTTCATATCTGTTCAGGATCTATATCGCCCTCATACCTCCACCATTGTCCCTGAAGATGAGGAGATGCATTTCGAGCCCGAGGATTCATCCCACTACAGTAGCAAATCCGTCGAACTACTGCTGGACTGGCAAAATACAGGCAGCTCAGCAAAATCCAACAAAGAAATCAATCGCCTCGTACACACGGTCTTACATCACCCGGAATTTACGGTTGATGCTCTACAATCCTTCAATGCCACGCATGAAAACCGGAAGGCAGATGTGGCCGAGGAGCAGTCCCCTTTCTTATGCTCTTTCCACCGTGCTGACATCGACATCGAAGTACCCTCGGGTATTAATGGCGTACCCTCCAGACCGTTCACTATACCAGGTCTGTACCATCGCAAGATTGTCGTGCTGATCAAGGAGGCGTTTGTCAGCAAACTTTCTGAACAATTCCACCTCACCCCTTTCAAGTTATTTCGGACTCGAATGCTTCCTAGTGGTGACGACGACGAACGTGTGTACTCCGAGATGTACAACTCGGACGCCTTTCTGGACGAGCATGACAGGGTTCAACGTGCGCCAACTGACGATCCTTCTTGCAAGCGGGAGAAGGTTGTGGTGGGCCTCATGTTCTGGTCGGATGCTACGCATGTTGCAGCCTTCGGTACCGCTAAAATGTGGCCAATATACATGCTCTTTGGCAACCTCTCAAAATATATCCGATGCCAACCGAATTCTGGTGCAATAAAACACGTTGCATATATTCCACCGTTCCCCGACTCGCTCCAGGATCAGTTAAAGGAGTTTCATTCGAAATGGGATACACAACGAAAGGACATTCTCACTCACTGTCATCGGGAACTTATGCACGCCGTCTGGAAGTTCTTACTTGATGATGATTTCCTCCATGCTTACAAGTTTGGAATGATTTTACGGTGTCGAGATGGAATTGAACGACGCATCTATCCAAGGATATTTACATATTCTGCGGACTATCCCAAAAAGTGAGCCTTCTTTCCATTTTTTTTCTTTCGCTTTGAGTCATTCACATACTTGGTAGGGTCTTACTTGCCATGATTCGAGACAAGGGCCTTTGCCCCTGCCCACGTTGTCTCATATCGCAATCAAAGTGTGATCGTCTCGGACTTATATCAGATAGCAAGAATCGCATCGACAAAGCCCGCAAGTATGACAGAGATAGAGTTAACAAGGCCCGAAATTTTATTTATGAGCTAGGGAAGCCTATTGGTGGTGCCGACGTTGAGCGTTTGCTTAAGCCTTTTTCTGCTGTTCCTACATCGGTGAGTCTCATCTTACACTTGTACGATCCAATAATAACAACCATTACTGTATTCCAGAACGCGTTTATAGAGAAACTTGGACCCGAATTCAACTTATCCCAGATGCTTGTCGTAGACTTTATGCACGAGTTTGAATTAGGCGTATGGAAAGCGCTATTTGTGCATCTAATACGCATCCTTCATGCTGCGGCTCCGGGTGGAAAACTAGTAGCTATTCTTGATGAAAGGTATGATCCTAGTACTCGTATCGTTACATGGTTCCCTGATTTGTGATCTTAGGTTTCGTGACATACCCCAGTTCAGCCAGACAATACGTAGATTCACTGATAACATGTCTGAAATGAAAAGGCTGGCAGCGAGGGATTACGAGGATCTATTACAGGTGAGTTTCAAGTTTTTTTTGAACCGTACTAAACTTGAATGTCTGATTGACGTCTGCTCTTAGTGTTCCATCCCAGCGTTTGAAGGTCTCCTTGAAGAGCCCCACAACAGAAAGATTATGAAACTATTATATAGGACCGCGGAGTGGCACGCGTTAGGAAAACTAAGGATGCATACCGACGACACCTTAAAGCACCTGGGATCACTCACAAAAGAATTCGGCCTTCTCATGAGGCGGTTTCGCGATCTCACATGTTCACAGTTCCCAACAGTTGAACTACCACGTGAACTCGAAGCACGAAAACGACAACAAAAGCACGATCAGGCCAAGACAGGCACCACAGCATCGTCTCGAAAGCATAGAACATTAAACCTATTCACGCCCAAGTTTCATTTCCTCGGAGACTATGTACAAACCATTCAAATGTTTGGCTGTACGGACTCTTTTTCAACCCAAGTTGTACGTTACAAACTCCCTTTTTCTTGATCCAATGTCTGACGATATTCATTAGGGTGAGCTTGCTCATCGACTTGTAAAGCAGCTCTATGGAAGAACCAATAAGCGCAATGCGGCGATGCAAATTGGAAGGCGCTTTCGACGGTTAGAGCGTGCACAACTTGCTGCTGAAAGGCAAGGAATGAAAGTGAAAAGATATTCTGGCGTCAATATAGACACAAATGAGGGTATGGGCATGAACCTTGACGCACGTCATGAGGTTCCAATTTCCCGAAATGACCCTGTGAACATATACAACTTTGTCCGTGAACATCGTGATGATCCAGCAATCGCAGTACGTCTTTCATTTGAACTATAAGAGTGTCATTGAGTAATGTAACGTCAGGGTTTCATTCCGAAATTAAAGGACAACATACTTGGTCGCTTACTTGACAACGATTACGATGGTGATTCCTATGGCGAGTTCACAGACGAAGAGAGAAACACTGTGCGCGTTGCTGGGGAATGCCTCTATCGATGTAAGACCCTGCGCATCAATTACACAACTTACGATGTCAGGCGCGACGCAGACACCATAAGCCCTGAGCGGTACCCTGATATCATCGTCAAGTCCCCTGAAACTGGATCTAACGCTCAACCTTTCTGGTATGCGCGTGTAATAGGTGTATTCCATGCCTTTGTTTCGTCCTCGCATCCTGGTGTTGCGGAGAAATCTTTGCAACGAATGGACTTCTTGTGGGTGCGATGGTTTGGGATGGAGCCTGGTCGATATCAGTATGGTATTCGCCATGCACGGCTGCCGAAAATTGGCTTTGTTGAATCAACTGACCCATACGCATTTAACTTTCTCGACCCGGCGCGGGTCATTAGAGGCGTGCACCTCATTCCAGTGTTTTCAGAGGGGCGTACCTCGAAATTGCTACCCACCACAAATTCCATAGGACGCATCCTAAATCCCAAGGAAGAAGACGACTGGGTTAACTTCTATGTGAATATGTAAGTCTTCTTAATTTGTGGGTGAGATGCCAGTGGTACTCATCGAGCATTTTTCCTATAGTTTTGTCGATCGAGACATGTTTATGAGGCACTGCGGCCATGGTGTCGGACACCTACAATATGAATGTTAACATGAAAACGACTCGGAGCCTGACTCGGACCCAGATGAACTTGAAGAAGTTGCGCATGAAGAGGAGGAGGACAACCGTGACGGAGAGATCTTTGATCATGATGATGAAGAAGGTGATGCATCTGATATGATTGTTAGCGACTTGGACTCGGATGCGGATGGCAGCGACAGTAGTGGTTATGCGAGTTACTAGTCACGCATCATGCATCACAGGCCTGTCACAACGTACAAGTTTGTATTTGAACGTAAATGTGTGAGGCAACACAACAAAGAAAAGTATGGCGGATGGCGGATGACAATGTGAAGTAGTTGGTCGCGCGTTGTGCAGGCACATTGCCCAACTCAATGCCTCATGACGGTGTTGTCGCTTACCAATCGGCTTGTGGTTATATTACAACCGTGTAAAAGACTCAAATGAAAAGAAAACTGTCAAGTTGTTCTCGCAACGGCGTATGCTTTCGACACCACCGGACATAAGGCTCATAAGACCTTATGATTATATAACATCAGGGTGAGTATATTGTAAGCATGTGCGCAAAACCACAACGGGGTACAACTGCTCGTAAGAGGTTGTGACCTTATACCCGGACGCGTGAACCCCGTGAGCACCACACTGCCTCACAATAATTTTCACAAATTGGTGATGCTCGAGTCAGCGCTCAACGCTGTGAACATCTCTTTACGTTATCTCCCCGAACGCCGAATCCCCATCAACGACCTCTCAGCTGTATGTCAAGGGAATTCACTCTCTGTATTGACCGGTCATAACAAAGTATCATGATATAGGCACCCCTCGAAGCATTTCCCATCATCAGGTCTTCCCACCATAGTGACCATACTCTATCACCACTGTCGCCCCTCCCTGGCTCGTTGACCCAAATAGATCGGGATTTAGAAGGGTGGCTAATGGCAGACAATCTCACACATCCCTACAATCGATGTAAGTCCTTGTTGTGCACCATCATTGATGCATCATTGCATCATCTCACAACGACTGCTGCCAGTGCCAGTGGCTGATTCGATGCGATGTAGATCAGATAGTAACAATCGATAATCTCCCAGATGACGGCCTCCTAGCAATATTCGATTTCTCTGTGGTCAGATATCAAGATCTGGATTTCCATAACTCCAGCTTGTACGATACAAAAAGGGAGATAGAGTGGTGGAAATCGCTGGTACACGTGTGTCGACGGTGGAGATGCCTTGTTTTCGCATCACCACGTCGCTTGAACCTGCAACTTTTTTACATACTCGAACCATCTACAAGGAATTCCCTGGACGTTTGGCCCGCCTTACCTCTCCTCATTGAGGGCGGTCCCTACGAAACGTCAGCGGATATTGCTGTACTCGAGCACAGCGATCGTATATGCCAAATCGACCTGAATTGCCGTACAACTTCAGAAATTGAAAAACTTTTGGCAGCGATGCAGGTACCATTCCCGGAGCTCGCAGTTCTGTGCCTGTCACTTGGAGTCTTTCAATGCGGGTCCTTGCTGCACGGAGGCTCCTGGTGCGAAGGCTTGTCGCATGTGCCAGTTCTTCCCGATTCATTTTTGGGTGGATTTGCTCCTCGTCTGCGATACCTCTGCTTGGTTTCCGCGCCATTTCCAGGATTGCCAAAGCTCCTTTTGTCCGCCACTCACCTCGTTCATCTTCGCCTTCACCATATTCCATATTCCGGATATATTTCGCCCGAGGCGATGGCCAGTAGCCTCTCCATGTTGATTAACCTCGAAGAACTTAACTTCGATTTCCAATATTTTCCTGGCCAGAAAAGCCGACGTTCCCCTCCACCAACTCGCACTGTCCTTCCCGCTCTCACGAAGTTTTGGTTTCAAGGGCTCAAGGAATACTTGGAGGACCTTGTATCCCGGATCGATGCCCTCGACTCTACCAGTTGTCGACAACATTCTTCCGTGATATTGACTTTGCTGCCCCAGAACTCAGTCAATTCATCAGTCGCACGCCAAGATTCGGGACATATGATGAGGCGCAACTAACGTTTTATAGTGACGAAGCTCAAGTCAGGCTTCAATCTCACCCTAAGCCGTCTGACCATGGAATGATCCAAGTAAGAATCTTAGGTCGAGGGCCAGATTTGCAGCTTTCATCCCTGGCGCAAATCTGTAGCT
Organism: Russula griseocarnosa; assembly: GCA_022884055.1. Taxonomy (NCBI): domain Eukaryota; kingdom Fungi; phylum Basidiomycota; class Agaricomycetes; order Russulales; family Russulaceae; genus Russula; species Russula griseocarnosa. Next base: position 123,053 of record JAGKRU010000081.1, on the reverse strand, counting down.
CGTCGTTGCGACTCCTTTTAACAATGGAGAACCTCTACATCGATGGGATTCTATTGAATATATGGAGTCTCTTTTTGGCGGAAGATGCTCAAGCTGAGAACATGAAATGGTTGGACCTATTATTTCCATTTACAGCTGTGAAGAATCTCTACTTGTCCCGGGCAATTTCGCCACGTATCGCACCCGCTCTGCAAGAGCTCACTGGGGAAGAACAACAGACGTCTTTCCCGCTCTGCAACATGTTCTCTTGGAGGGGTTCGAGCCATCGGAACCTGTTCCGGAAGGCGTTGCACAGTTCATTTCTGCGCGACAGCTTGCCAATCATCCACTCACCGTTTCTGTCTGGGACAGACACTCGGAGTAGGGCAGGTCATAGGGTTTACAGGTCGGTGATTGATGATACGCTTTTAAATTCCAGTCTGATTAATGTTTTGTACCATTACTTGACTCATACTATCAATGATTAGCTGTTTACCCAATTGCCATGAGGTCCGTGGTTCATTTACGCTTCGTCACACAGTGGTAATGTTGTGTGGCAGCCTCCCCAAAATAGCAAATAGTACATGTACGGTAGACGCCCTTGTCTGCTAGGGACAGAAATGGACTACGCTTTACGTTGCCTGAACGCGAGCTTGGTGAGCGGGCCAAGTGTTTCTTGAACAACAAAAACAGCCGCAGCGTAGTTTTCAACCGAGTCACAATCCAAGAAACATATGACGGCAGCTTGGCAAATACAGGTCTATTGCCCTCATGTGCCTACCCAATCTTCCAGTATCAACACGGTTTTCTCATTGACCAAACCTTCTCGTGTTTGCTCCGAATGTGCAGACTCACACTTAAGGGATAGTGATTCTCTAAGCGACGGAAGATATGTGTCATCGCATGAAAGTGCCAGTGTGCTGACGATCCACGTGCTGCGAATATTCCTCACAAGTCCATTCATCCTCGTTATTGTTCGCTAAGCTACAGTATCTCGTCGTATAATAGGTCTCGAATGAAGAGTTCCATTTGTTGCACGCTTCATGTATGTAAGTACAAAGACGCAGAAGGAACTCATCAATATAAAGGCTTAGGGCTTCGACTCGCAAAGACCTCTCGCGCCAAGAGAGCACATCTCCGACTCTGAAGCTCTCTTCCATGCGCTTCCCATACGCACCGTTCCAGGTTACGAGAGAACGTGTCGTGGGGTAACTTTTAGAAACGATGTGGTTCCTGATGTGCATTAGAAAATTGGTATTCGTAGTGCACCCAAATGGTCGGTGGACTGTCTCCGATTGTCTCGCTACGTCAACAAATTCGTCAAATCAACAGCAACCTGAATAAATAAAACGCGCCACGCACTGACGATAAAGTGCAGCATCGTTTCGGGAGGCTGCACGAACAGGTCCTAGACAGTGTTTTGAAGATCAAGATGTGTAGATTACAGTAAGTTAGCTGCAGCAACGCGTCCGGTCACTGGCACGGTCGTGCTCGCACGATCAACTCTCACGTGACCGCGTACATCGTCAAACTCAAACCTGAACATTGCCCCATCATTAATGCATCACTAGCGGTGGCCCGTGCGAAGCACGGGCACGCGTGCGCGTGATGTGAGTACAGGGACAGCAAATTGTTTTTTCTTTTACAGTAAAATACATATATTGTTGTATATTATAGTGAGGAGAGAAATTGGTCGTAGTAGCCCTTTCTGTGTCCTAGTTGCGCCGGCGATCGATCAAATACTATGCCCGATGGGAACAAAAACTGCGAGGAACCTCCAAAAGACACATCACGATCCTGGTTAGATACTGGAATCAAAATGACATCAAGAGGAGTGCAGTCCTCATCCTTCCCTGTTTTCCCCATCCAATCCAACCCGGCCCCACAATCAATTCATCAATACATGAAAAGTGCTCGTAAGGTAATTACGCACCTTTCATCCTGGGTGTGTCGCCGTATTGGAACGCTGGTTCTTTGAGGGCCCCAAACGCCGCTCAGCAGGGAGCGCAGGTCGTTATCGTCATAAATTCTGAATACGTCCATCTTGCCCTGGAGTGTAGCATCCACCTTCGGAACGAATAGATATTCTTTCCTAGTGGGTGGGATTAGACTCGCAAGAAAAAAACCCCTGAAAAAAGAAGTGGAAAGGTGGGAGGTGCAGTAGTAATAGTGAACGAAACCGGAACAGCAGTTGCGTACCCAATTAGAGAATGTCCAATGCTACCGCAGAGTTCTCTACCTCACCAGTGGGTGAATGGGGGTGCAAGAACGCGCTGGTGCTGACACAGCCACCAAGGATCAGCCTGGAGCCCACCTGTCACGTACACTGGCAGGATACGTGACTTTTGACATGCACCCAATTGGCAGGGTGGTGGGGCGGTGAAGGAGAGTGCGGCTGAATGTGGTCGGAAAAGCGTGAAGAAATAGAAAATTAGATCAGTAATGGATGAGAGGTCGACAACCTGGGCTAGTACGCACCATTTTGAGACCCGCAAGACAATAGGCTGGGTCGATGGGGAGAGAAAGGCAGAGAAGGATTAGCGTGAATTGTGATCGACAACAAAAACGATGATGGGTGGTACACACCCTTTTGAGATCCGCAAGACAATAGGCCAGGTGGATGGGGAGAGAAAAGCGGCGAAGGATTAGCATGCATTGCGATGAAACACTACATATAGATGAGATTTACGATTTATGTCGGAGATCTATAGGAGATTTATGTGTCAGCGGTGCCTGTCCATTTTGCAATTACCAGCTTTATATTATAGGAGATTAATTGTTTCCTGGCTGGCACCTCGGATTGCCATATCCCGATAGACAATACCGCTGATGGTTAAGCAGAGTCAGTGTACGTCCTTTTGATGCGCGACTTTCAGTAACACTTTGAACTGACTTGATACTTGACGATGTAGGCCACGTAATACCAATCGACACATTCCCCGATGAAGTTCTACTAGAAATATTCGATTTCTATGTGGTCGAAAACCCGGATGAATTCTTAAAGACAAGTACACAGTCATGGCAATTGCTGGTGCACGTGTGTCGTCGATGGAGACGCCTTGTATTTGGATCTCCTCGTCGCCTGAATTTGCGACTCTTTTGTGATCCACAAGTACCCGTGAGGAACAAGCTCGATATCTGGCCAGCCTTGCCTCTCCTCATCCAGGGCACGATCTCACCATCAAATGTGGACAACATCCTTGCCGTACTCAATCGACACGACCGCGTGTCTATGATTCACCTCAATTATTGTCGTACAACTGCTGAAGTAGAGAAAGTTTGGGCAGCGCTGCACGTTCCATTCCCAGAATTGACAGTTCTGCGACTCTGGTCGAGTGACTTCAAAGCGCCGATCGTTCCCGATTCGTTCTTGGGCGGGTCATCCCCACGTCTGCAAGAAATCTGGTTGATGGCCATTCCATTTCCGGGATTACCAAAACTACTCTTGTCTGCCACCCACCTTACCGAGATCCATCTTGGAATATTACTCGTTCTGGATACATCTCACCCGAAACGATGGTTACATGCCTCTCCGCATTGACCAGCCTCAAAAGCCTCAGCCTTGGCTTCGTACTTCCATCTCTCCCCGATTGGGAAAGCCGACATCTGCCTCCGCCGACCCGCTCTATCCTACCCGCTCTTACTTTTTTTCAGTTCAAAGGGATCAGCGAGTATTTGGAGGACTTTGTGGCCTGCATCGATGCGCCTCGACTCAACAGCTTATTTATATATCTCATCAATGAAATCGATCTTGGCGTACCACAACTCGCCCAATTCATCAGTCGCACACCAATGTTCAAGCCACTCGATAAAGCACGTGTAGGCTTTTGCGGTGATGCTGTTCGGCTCATACTTTCATCACGGACATTTGGATTTGAAGAGCTCAAGATACGATTCCCTTGCGAAGAGTCAAATCGGCAGCTTTTGGTCCTGGCACGGGTCTGGACCTCGTTTTCGCCCCTCTTTTCCATGCTGAGCAACTTGTTCATCTACGAGATTGAATATTTGCAGCCACATTGGCAAGATAACATCGAAAATAACCAATGGCTCGAACTTTTACACCCATTTACCTCTGTGGAGACTCTCTACGTATCCAAAGAATTTGTGCCAGGTATCATAGCCGTCTTGCGAGAGCTTGTTAAGGAAAGAATAGCAGAAGTGTTGCCCAACCTACGGAATCTTTTCTTGGAGGGGCTTCGGCGATCGGGACCTTTGCGGAAAAGCATTGGGCTCTTCGTTTTTGCTCGACAGCTGCTTGGTCACCCTATAGCCGTTTCCCTCTGGACAAAAGACGCAGACATAGACTCGGATTCAGACTGGGAAATCTAGGATGTGGATAATTAATAGATACCCTTTGCTTTCAAAGGTAACTTTTCGTGTCGTTTCCTCTCTACGCAATAGTTTCCTCTGACTTTGGCTCACGTTCATCTTACATTGTCTCTAGGCGGTTTCACCCTTTTACCTCTTCGCCCTCTGCCACCCTCACTTCAAGCCTGATTAACTTATCGCGATTATCGATGTCACCTTGAATGCCGTAATGCGTCCGTATAGCGCGCAAGGACGGCCGCTTCTACCGGGATATCGCATCCACCAACCCCCAAGCCTTCCCGAGCGTGCTTCTTCCCGAGCCACTTAGGGGCATAACAACGTTCTTGAAGTAGACTTCACACCAGTAAACATGCTCCTGTGACGGCGTGCTGAAACACCTTTTATGAGCGCCCATCACCCTTGCCGTCTCTGTCTCGACCGCCGGACCAAATCCCTCCCGTACTTGCTCCCACCAATATACACAATTTAGTCCGTTTCTTCCGTCTATTATACCAATTTTTTGGAACCTATCAGAGGAATACGAACTTGTATATAGCACTTTACAGAACTAGAATACCCATTTCTGCTTGCCTTTTCTCTTTCAACTGTTGTAGCGATTTCTCCGCCCTGGATCAAGACCACCGAGCATAGATCGGTGCCGCTTCCATGTCAAAATCCCAATCCAACGTTATGATCCACTTGTTGTGAAACAGCGCGAATCGTATCGCAGACGCACCTGGTCCCGCACAGATCAGCCGCCACATTGCTACTGTCGGCACGAATTTAAGAAGTGGGATTACCCTTATTTCTTATTTTGTAATGAAACGAGACCTTCGACATGCCACCCCGACGTTCGAGTAGTCGAGATGGCGCATCGTCAACGAGTCGGAATGAGGTGGTGGAATAAAGGCCCTGGATCCGGAGCGGCATGACTATACGAGTCGTCGCACTTGCACTCGCATCAGATGACGTTGCCACACCAACGACTGTAGTAAGCAAGTTCCTGTAGCCTCGCCGCCAGTGTCTTGCAGAGTATCTAGCGGCATAAATGCGAACCAATTGAGTTACATCGCGCACCGCCTCTGTCGATGGTTTTGTCCAGAATGACTTTGGTAGACCGTATGGGGAGTAGAAAGTGCGTCATCGAGTGCCTCGTCATGACCAAGTGCTCGGTGTGGATGACGATGCTCAGACTGATCCCTGCTTAGGATGGAGTAGAGTAGTAGACGCCTACAGTCACGCCCGGGGGACATCACGTCTTGGATGATTGCATTGGCAGCTGCATTTCCATGTCGTAAAATTCTACTGGTGAATCTACCTGCCTACGCACTTGAGCAGGAGAAGAAGAATCGGAGGCACTGGTATAGGGCGGGGGAAGTCTTCCATGAGCTCGTGAAGTTGTAAAAGCTATGGGCGTGTCGGGTCCTGTGAACGTGCGCGTGTGTTAGGATCATAATAAGGTGCGTCACGTCGGAACTATCATGATCAAGAGATTTTCTTGGGAGAAGGTGACGGTGAAGGGAGATGAAACAGAGCTTACTCACCTTGTGTTCGCCAACTTCCACCCAGGTCAGAAGGGTGAGCCCAGAAGTCCCTTCTGTATCTACTGTATACGTAGACACCTTGTACTTGAGAACCCGATTAACTGAAGTGGGGTTTACTATATTAAAAACAAGAGGATGGATTATTGACGGACGATGACCAGGTTCTAATTGAACATTGATGCCACTTGTACAAGCTTTGGTGCAAACTGAGACGAGTGCGGTGAAAATGGATGGACGAAAGCACGGCTGGGAAAGAACACTCGGTCGCAGTTCGCAGTTACAGTCACGTGGGGCGGTTGCCAGGGAAGGCATGTGGTGAAATGGTCGGATATGATTTTCCAGTGCTTCGACCAAGTACTTAAGTACGTTAGGGAGTGGCAGGTGGGTTAGAAAAGAATGAGCATCGCATGATGACAGTGAGTGAAGGCAAGCGGGAATGATGATGAAGTGAAGATTCGCGCCTGTACTCAGCGCTCAACGTCAACGTTGTGAGCATCTCGTTACGTTGTCTCAAGTCTCCCCAAACGCCGAATTCCCATCAACGACCCCTCACCTGTATGTCAAGGGAATTCACTCTCTGTATCGATCAGTCATAACGAAGTATCATGATATAGGCACCGCTCGAAAGCTTCACCATCATCAGGTCTTCCCACCAAAGTGACCATCTCTACCACCACGGCCGCCTAGCCTCCCTGGCTCGTTGACACCAATAGATCGGGATTTAGCAGGGTCGCTAATGGCAGACAGCCTTGCACATCCATACAATCGACGTAAGTCTCTTGTTGTGCACTGGCATCATCTGCTGGCTGATTCGATGCGTTGTAGGTCGGGTGTTAACAATTGACAACCTCCCAGATGACGTCCTCCTAGCAATATTTGATTTCTATGTGGTCAGATATCAATATCTTGATCTCCGCAAGCTGAGCCGCTACGATATAAAAACGAAGATAGAGTGGTGGCAATCGCTGATACACGTGTGTCGACAGTGGAGAGGCCTTGTTTTCGGGTCACCACGTCGCCTGAACCTGCAACTTTATTACGCTCCCGGAAGATCTGCAAGGAGGATCCTCGACATCTGGCCAGCCCTGCCTCTTGTCATTACAGCACATATCCACGAAACGTCAGTGGACGATGTCATTGCTAAACTCAAGCACAGCGATCGAATATGCCAAATCGACCTCATTTGCCATACACCTTCGTCGATTGAAGATTTTTGGACAGCAATGCAGGTGCCATTCCCAGAGCTCGAAGTTCTGCGCCTGTCATTTGGAGGCTCGTTTCGATTTCTTCCTGATTCATTTTTGGGTGGATCCGCGCCACGTCTGCGATACTTCCACTTGCATTCCATTCCATTTCCAGGACTACCGAAACTACTTTTGTCCGCCACTCACCTCGTCCATCTTTCTCTTTCAAATATTCCTTATTCCGGGTACATTTCACCCGAGACGATGGCCACTTGCCTCTCCGTGTTGACCAACCTCGAAGAACTTCACTTTTATGTCAATTTTCTTGTTCTGGAAAACCGAAGTTCACCTCCGCCGACTCGCGCTTTCCTCCCGGCTCTCACGAAGTTCTGGTTCCGTGGAATCAAGGCATACTTGGAGGACCTTGTGTCCCGGATCGATGCCCCTCGACTCTGCCAGTTGTCGACAACGTTCTTCCATGATATTGACTTTGACGGCCCAGAACTCAATCAATTCATCAGTCGCACGCCAACATTCGGGGCATATAACGAGGCGCGTCTCATCTTTGCTATTGACGAAGCTGGAATCAGGCTTCAATCTCACAATGGAATGGTCGAAGTACAAATCTCACAACGGCCATATCGGCAGCTTTTATCCCTGGCGCAAATTTGCACCTCGTCGTTGGGTCTTCTTTTAACAATGGAGAACCTCTACATCGACGGGGGCCAATATCTATCACTCGATTGGCCAGTTGATATTGAGAACACCGAATGGTTGGACGTTCTACTCCCATTTACGGCTGTGAAGAATCTCTACCTATCCAAGTTGATTTCGCCGAGTATCGCGCCCGCTCTGCAAGAGCTCACTGGAGAAAGAACAATAGAAGTATTGCCCGCCCTGAAAAATGTTCTGTTGGAGGGGTTCCAGCCATCGGAACCCGTCCAGGAAGGCATTGCGCAGTTCATTTCCGCGCGACAGCTCACCAATCGCCCTGTCGCCATATCGATCTGGGAGAGATACCCGGCGAGGAGAGGTCATTAGAGGTCGATCAATAATTATCTTATTGTTTCAACGTTCCGTATCGTCTACTTACCTTGTACTACTTTCCTCTGCACGTGTTCTTTAGTCTCCGGGACATCAGTGATGCTATAGAATCAAGTCATTCCAGCTACGTGCTTAAGCGACTGGCGGTATACGTAACCGCTATTGCACCCGTGGTTCACCTGCGCTTTTTAGCTGGGGTCTTTTGTCTCTTAATCACAGGCAGCCATAGTACGATATTTATTTATAACAAGTAATAGAGTGAGACGATTAAGAAGTATCACGAAATATACGATTTCAGCCCGGCCAACTGGCTTGACAAGGTAGTTGGCCAGGCTGTTTGTCACCGTGACAACGTAAAGAAGTCTTACATTTCTCCGGCTTCGAGCGCGCAGACTCGTGCTTGCAGAAAGACAATTTAGAGAGATAAGTAAGAATACGCGCAGTCGGCATGTAGACTCTGATCATTCCACCACCGTCAAGATTAAGGTGACAGGCTATTAAGGGGGAACATGGAATAGCAGCATCATGATGTGGCGAGGTGGGATAGGCAAGAATGAACAGTGCATTATTACCACTAGCTGTGCATGTGGACAACTTCATTGCTCCCCTCACGAAGGGTCCCTTGTGATATGCGCCGTACTTGTCCTGGCATACATATACCCAAAGAAAAAGAGTACTATCGAGACGGCAGTTCTAATCCTTGCCGCTTTCGCCCATCTGCATTAGCGGTTAGATTATCAGCTCGTAGAATTCTACCTGTGCTTGTAACTGAATGCGTGTCAGTAACTTAGGAGAAGCAGAATCAGATATACTGGTACAGTGGTGGAGGAGGCGCTCGTCACGGTCGCGCTCGGAAGATTGCAAATGCCACGGACGCGTCGGGCCTGCGATCATGTGCATGTGTTACGATCATGATAAAACGTTTGCATCGGTATTGCAACGATCGAGAGGATAACGAGAGTGAGAGGGAGAAGAGAAATGTAACAGTGCTTTCTCACCTTCAGTCGTACCCGCCGAGTTCCACCAAGCGCAGATGGACACACGGCATCAGTATCACACTGTATGTGCTGTACTTGCGAACCTTAGCGATCGAGGGAAGCGAGGGTTTACTATATCTTAAAAACAAAGAAGAACATAGTTCATTGACGGACGACAATCCGGAGGTATTGTCGGCTATCCCACTTGTACAGCTTCGGCGAACTTGAGGGAGTGCGATGAAGATAGATGGACAAAAATATGGCCTGGAATAGGCCCCAGGATAGAGATGAGTAGTGCGGGTTGGATGGGGATCGACACTGCTCAGGCCTCGAACAGTGGCGGCAGTGGCACCTGACAAGGCAGCGCTCTATGCAAAGTGGTATTGGTCGTGTGGTGCGATCACCAAGGAAAAACACGTGGTGAAATGGTGGGATAGTAGATCTCAGTGCTTTGCCCGGGTATGTTGGTATTGGGTTAGAAAAGAATGAGTGTAGGGATGAGATGATGAAGAAGCGCCCGTGGTCGATGGCCGGAGTTGTCCTTGAGCGTGGTCTCAGTGTCTCGCGGCATCCAGTCCCCCTAAACGACGAATCATGACACAAACTCCGCTCGAAAGCGTCCCCGTCATCAAGTCTCCCTTCAGCACCGCCCTCGCAGCCTCTGCCTCAATTCATAGCCTCCCAGGATCATTGATCTCAATAGATCGGGATTTCGAAGGCTCAGTGATGGCAGGTAATCTCGCACATCCCTACAATCGACGTAAGTCTCTTGTACACTGGCGTCATCTCCCAACAAATGCTCAATGCTGGCTTATTCGACCAATTTCGATATAGGTCGGGTGTTAACAATCGATGACCTCCCAGACGACGTCCTCCTAACAATATTTGATCTTTATGTGGTCAGATATCAAGATCTAGATTTTACTGAGGCGGTGTATAGCAAACAAGATACGAAAAGGCAGATACTGTCGTGGCAATCGCTGGTACACGTGTGTCGACGGTGGAGAGGCCTTGTTTTTGAATCACCACGTAGTCTGAATCTGCAACTTTGTTATACAACCGGAACACCTGCAAGAGAAACCCTGGATGTCTGGCCCCCTTGCCCCTCCTCATTCAAGGCGGTTTCTCTGAAACGTCAGTGGACGATGTCGTTGCTGTACTCGAACACAGCGATCGCATATGTAAAATCAACCTCTGTTTCCATACAACTTCGCAAATCGAAAAATTTTGGACAGCAATGCAGGTCCCATTCCCGGAGCTCGCAGATCTGCGCCTGTCATTTCTTCGAAACTTGTCGTACCGGCTAGTTTTTCCCGACTCATTCTTGGGTGGATCTGCGCCACGCCTGCGATACCTCTCTTTGGATTCCATTCCATTTCCGGGATTACCGAAACTACTTTGTTCTGCCACCCGCCTCGTCAATCTTTCACTTATAAATATTCCTAATTCCGGGTACATCTCACCCGAGGCGATGGTCACTTGCCTCTCCATGTTGACCAACCTCGAAGAATTTGACTTTCGAAACAATTTCCATGTCCGGGAAAGCCGACGTTCACCTCCACCAGCTCGCTCTTTCCTCCCCGCTCTCACGAAGTTTTGTTTCCGTGGGGCCAATTCATACTTGGAGGACCTTGTGTCCCGGATTCATGCCCCTCGACTCTACCGGTTGTGGACAACTTTTGTTGACGTTGAAACCCCAGAACTCATCCAATTCATCAGTCGTACGCCAACATTCGGAGCATATAACGAGGCGCGCCTCATCTTTGATCTCTTTGAAGCCGGAGCTAGGCTTCAATCTCACCATGGAATATTTGAAGTAAAAATCTTACAAGATCCAGATCGGCAGCTTTCATCCATGGCGCAAATTTGCACCTCATCTTTGCGTCTTCTTTTAACAATGGAGAACCTCTACATTGATGGGGGTCATTGTTTTCTACCCAATTGGAAGGGTGACATCGAGAACACCGAATGGTTGGACCTTTTGCTTCCATTTACGGCTGTGAAGAATCTCTACCTATCCAAGAAATTTTTGAAACGTATCGCTCGCGCTCTGCACGAGCTCACTGGGGGAAGAACAACCGAAGTGTTGCCCGCTCTGCAAAATATTTTTTTGGAGGGGTTCCACCCATCGGAACCTGTCCACGAAGGCATTGCGCAGTTCATTTCCGCGCGACAGCCTGCCAATCACCCTATCATCGTTTCTGTCTGGGACAGACACTCGGAGTAGGGCAGGTCATTGGGCTCAGAGGTCGATGATTGATGAAATGCTCCCAATCAATCGTCGCGAGGTCCGGGGTTCATTTACGCTTCTTGAACAGTGGTATTGTTGTGTGGCAGCCTCTTCAAAATAGGGAATAATTCGTGTACGGTTGACGCCCTTGTCTGCTAGGGACAGAAACGGACCACGCTTTACGCTGCCTGAACGCGAGCTCGACGAGCTGGGCCAACTGTTTCCTCAATAACAATGCAGTTTTCAAACGAGTGACAGTCCAGGAAAAACAACGGAATACATTATATTATGGCAGCTTGGGAAATTGCCCTCATGTGTTTACCCAATCTTCTAGTACTATCACGTACTCTCATTCGTCAAACATCCTCATGTTCGCTCCAAATATGCAGACTCACACTTACGGAGTAGTGATTCTCTGAGAAGGAGAGATATGTGTCATCAGCATGAAAATACCATTGCCGACGACCCACGTGTTACGGATATTCCTCACATTCTCGTTATCGTTCGCTAGGCCATCTCGTCGGTATAATGGGTCTCGAAGGAAGAAGGAACTCATCAATTAAAATGCTTTAGGGCTTCAACTCGCAAAGGCCTTTCACCCCAAGAGAGAACGTGGCGTGGGGTGATTTGGAAATGATGTGGTTCCAGATGTGCGCTAGACGATCAACAGCGCACAAATTTGAATTGAATCAGATCGAGGTAAAGACGAATTGCGAATGTGCTGGGTTGCAGCTTGCGGCTGTACGCTGTACACTATTCGTAGTGCAGTGTGCACCCAAATGGCCAACGGGATATCTCGCTGCGAAACAAATTCGTCAAATCCATTGCAACCTAAATGAATAAAACGTGCCACGCAGCGACGATAAAGTACAGCGCCGTTTCGGGAGGGTACTGGTCCCGTGCACGAATGGGTCCTAGACGGTATTTGAAAGACGGAGACGCGTAGATTAGGTACAGCAACGCGACGAATCTCGGCCGATCGATTCGCACGTGACCGCGTATGTTGAAGACCTCCGGCTGCGCGCGGTTAGTCATCTCATCTCAAGCGATTATCTTGCCCTCAGACGCTGTACGTCAACGGAAAATGTTTTGTCACATTGCTCAAATAACTGACAGTGCGATTTCGATAAAGGCTGACTGCCGTCAATACACTGTACCACCTTCCAGGCCTCCGACTAGAACATTGCCCCATCATTAACCTACGCCGGATTACTATAGACAACAGGTCCGAAGGCTTGCTAATGGTCGAGCAGACTCGGAGTCAACGTACGTCTTTAAAGCGCGACTTTCAGCAACACCTGCTGAACTGACACCATACAATGTAGGCCACGTAATACCAATCAACGGGCTCCCCGATGAAGTTCTAGTAGAAATATTCGATTTCTATGTGGTCGGAAACCTGGCCGAAGATTTTAAAAGAAGAGCAGAGGCATGGCAATTGCTCGTGCACGTGTGTCGTCGATGGAGACACCTTGTTTTTGAATCTCCTCGTCGCCTGAATCTGCGACTCTATTGTGATCCACAAGCACCCATGAAGGACAAACTCGATATCTGGCCAGCCTTGCCTCTCATCATTCAGGGCACGATCTCACCATCAGATGTGGATAACATCCTTACCGTACTCAATCGACATGACCGCGTATCTGTGATCGACTTCGATTTTCATACAACTCCTGCAGTGGAGAAAGCCTGGGCTGTGATGCAGGTTCCATTCCCGGAATTGACATTTCTGCGACTCTCATCGAGTGACTTCAAAGCGCCGATCGTTCCTGATTCGTTCTTGGGCGGATCATCCCCACGTCTGCGATACCTCCGCTTAGAGAACATTCCATTTCCGGGATTGCCGAAACTACTTTTGTTTTCCACCCACCTTACCAATATTTCCCTTGGGAATAATACTCATTCCGGATCCATCTCACCTGAAACGATGGTCACATGTCTCTCCGCATTGACCAGCCTCGAAAGCCTTTACTTTGGATTCCTACTTCCATCTCGTTCCGATTGGGAAAGCCGACATCGGCCTTCGTCGACCCACGCTATCCTACCCGCACTTACTGTGATTGAGTTCAAAGGGACTGGCGAGTATTTGGAGGACTTTTTGGCATGCATCGATGCCCCTCAACTCAACGTCTTATTTATATGTCTCATCGATCAAATCGATCATGGCGTGCCACAACTCGCCCAATTCATCAGTCGCACACCAATGTTCAAGATACTTGATAAAGCACGTGTAGGCTTTTGCGGTGATGCTGTTCGGCTCACACTTTCATCACGGACATTTGGATTTGAAGAGCTCAAGATACAATTCTTTTGCGAAGAGTCAGATTGGCAGCTCTCGACCCTGGCGCGGGTCTGGACCTCGTTTTCACCGCTCCTTTCCATGTTGGACAACTTGTTCATCCACGAGGTTTAGTCTCTACGTATCCGAACAATTTGTCCCAGGTATCACGGCCGCCCTGCAAGAGCCCATTAGGGAAAAAATAACAGAGGTGTTGCCCAACCTACAGAATCTTTTCTTGGAGGGGCTCCGGCGATCGGTACCTGTCCGGGAAAGCATTGGGCTGTTCGTTGCTGCACGACAGCTCCTCGGCCACCCTATAGCTGTTTCCCTCTGGACAAAAGACACGGAAATGGACTCGGAATCCGACTGGGAAATCTAGGATGTGAATAATTAGTAGATACTGTACCTTTCGCTTTCAAAGGTAACATCTCGTGTCGCCTCCTCTACGCAATAGTTTCCTCTGACTTTGGCTCACGTTCATCTTTCATTATCTCCAGGCGGTTTCAACTCCTCCTACCTCTTCACCCTCCTTCACCACTCTCACTCCAAGTCCGACTAACCTATCATGATCACCGAAGTCACCTTCAATCCCTCAATGCGTCCGTATAGCGCACAAGGACGACCGCTTCTGCCTAGATATCGTGCTTGAAGTAGACTTGACACCAATAAACATGCTCCTGTGCTGAAACGCCTCCCATGCATGCCCATCGTCCTTGCCGGCTCTACCTTGACCGCCGAATCACAGATCTCTCCCCTTGCAACAGCACTGGCGATGAGCGGCGTGACCACAACTTTGCGGAGGTGCATCGCCAGCACTTCGTCGAGCCCAGAAACATACATGCTCCCACCAACCAATATATTACACCATTTGATCCGTTCTTCCGTATATTGTACCATTTTTTAGAACCCATCAGAGGAATACAAGCTTGTATATAGAACGTTACACAACTAGAATACCCATTTCTATTAATCGTTGTTGCAATTCCTCCGCCCTAGATCGAGACCACCCAGCATAGAACCGTGCTGCTTCCATGTCGAAATCTCAACTGTTTAATAACTCGGCATGCAATCCAGCGTTATGACCTACTTGGTGTGAAGCAGCACGAATCGTATCGCGAATGCACCTTGACTCACACAGATCAGCCATCACATTACTACCGTCGGCACAAATTTGAACAGCGGGATGACCATTACTTCTTATTTTGCAATAAAATGAGACCTTTAACATGGCACCCCGACGTACGAGTAGTCGAGATGGCACATCGCAGGGAGTTGGACCTGAGTTGGTGGGATAGAGACCCCGCGTCCGGAGCGGCATGTCTATGCGTGATAACGATGCCTAGGCCGAGTGTGCAACGAGCTGCGCAAGCAAATCAAATCGGGGCCTACGGCCAAAAAACGAGGTCGTCATCACGCTTTGTAGCCTCGCTGCTGTAGCGTCTTGCAGAGTATCTACTGGCGTAGACAACACTAATTGGGTACATTGCGCCCCGCGTGCGTCGATGGCTTTGTCCAGAAAGACCGTACGGGAGTAGGACATGGGTCATCGAGCTCCTTGCCATGAGAACGTGCTCGGCGGGGATGACGACCAATTAGCTATTCCACCTAGAGGAAAAAATATGACTAGAGGGAGAGAGTACCGAGGAAAGAAAGAAGCAAACGGGGAAGGTGAGGTAAGGGCACGCATGCCGAAGAAGAACCACGGTAAATCTACCTGCATTGCTGTCGAATCGTGTGAAGGCGTGAGCATCGCCTTGGGATCGAGTAAACATCGCACCTTCCCTTCCATGCCTTTTTTTCCCACAGGGTTTTTGGCTGGAAAGGGTTTTGACGCACCCGTTCTGAACTTGAGTGACGCAGATCAAGCGGGATGTTACGGACCGGTGATCTGTGATAAAACTCAGTCACAGGATAAGGGAGAGAAAACCAATGATCTATAGAGGTCCAAGACCTCGAGCCTATATACTACAGGGAGGACCGAGCTACGTCATATGATCGAGACATGATCGAGAGGTATGATGACGAGGACATCACAGGGTGACGTCGTGCACTACGGACCGATAATCTGGTCACCCGTCACATTAGTCAGATTATCATATCTTGTACCCGTACCACGACATACTCCTCGTCACCCATATATTTGGTGACCTATTTATCGCTCCTCATATCACGCCAGTGCCCTACCTTCAACACCGGACCCACGACGGACTAACTATCTAACCCCCGGTCCCGGATTGCCGGCCCGACGCCCCCAACGTGATAATCTGGTATCACGCACCACACATGCAACATTGATTCGTTCTTCTAAGTAGGACAGAACTGTGCTCTCCAATATATTTCAATTGCCAACCCAATCTCAAACTGATGCAAGGCAGCAGCGTCGCATTACGTTTTCAACCAACGATCTTCGATCGGAACGCCGAGGTATCTACATAATTGGCCTAGGGGATCAATTTGTGGCGACGGGCGTGACCTTTCTCAATCTCCGTTTTTACTCCAATGGGTTGAGTAAACGTATTAACGCCGGGGCTGACTGCGCGCCCAAAGTCGATGATCCGGAACGATGGTTCGTCGAGCGAGCGATTGTCGCGCGGCACGGTCAGCGGACCCGGCTGGACAAGGACGTTGCGTTCGTACATGGACCCCTGGACGAACCTGGCTTTATGTAGACGCCCCAAGAGCGTACCGATTAACTTCCTAAAATAAAATTCATGGAGTTAGTCCTTTCCATCCCCATCCATCGTGGAATAAATTTCGTGGTAATTGCGCTCCTACCTGCCCGAGTCAGATAGAGAGTTGGAACAGATTGGATTGCCGCATGCCTCCAGGAGTAAAATTGGCGTGATCATGCACTCGCACTTGGACATCGTTTCGCATGTCCACTCTTCCTTGTCCAAGTTGCCGCTTTCATTTCCGTCGTCGTCAACCCAGTCAGATACCTTGATATAAGGTGTATAGGACCCGTAAAACTTGGGCACTACCGGAACGTCACCCTTCTGTAGATCATGCAGGAACGCGTTGTAGGTTTTCGCTTCGTTCAGAAGCATCTCGCGTTCGTCATCAGACGGATTCGAAAGTTTGACGGCGACTGCGCCACGCACGGATGGCCTGGGTGTGGTAGAGGGAAATGTGAGAGGTGCAAGGTAAATTTTCGAGTGGCTGCCAACGCCCAGGGAATCGAAGCGTCTAAGGTCGAGCCGACCCGTAAGCAACGTTTTGGGACAGTCACGATCCAGCCGATCATCAATCGCTTTGTGGGACAGTCACAGTCAGGCTCATGATTAAACAAATTGACCACATCTGGATCCATCCGTCGTGGATCCGATGAAACCATCACAATGGGGTGTTGAACATACCTTTGTCAACAACAGTGCGTGGAGGGTACTGTCGCATGAATTTGATGGGGCGCTCGAATCGCGATGCCGATACATAGATGCACTCACGATACCTACATACCGATACCGATGACAAGAATTCCACGTTAACGTAGACATCGATAATGTCTGGGAGGCGTTCCCCTGGGATGAACTCCTCGAGGTTGGGAGGCATTATATTACACTCAGGCTTGGGCTCGGGCTCAGGGGTATCGCTGACTATGGCAGCTGGCCTCGAACGGGTACATGAGGCCCTGTTGTATCTAACAAGGAGGAGCTCACCTGTCGGCATTTCAGCACTGCCAGTATTCAGAGGGAGCATTACGGTGGCTTAGGGGAAAAAAAGGTAAGACGGTCTAGTCTTGACCAGATCCTGAAACGTAATAATGAGAAACGTAGAAACGTGGCCAACTACGCTACGTAAGACAGCTCAGGTAAGGCTGCGTTCGGATACAAAAATACAGTATTCTCATGCCATATTCTCACCAACCTAGCCGTCACGTGTACAAAGACGTGACATCTGTATATGGAAGGTGACGCACGGCCCCATATGGCAACAAGTACAAATAAACTTTTGTAAAAGTTATCAAACTCCAGGATTTTCCAGAAGTGACTAGTGTGACAGGAGTGTCCAATGTGATATGACATAATATGAGCTATTATTAAATTAGGATACATGTGAGAAAAGTGATCATAGCAGGATTTGAACCCAGGCCCTCCCCTGGACCCTAAACATGTACCAGGTGCTTTAACCATTGAACTACTTAACTTTTGGTCTGGCCTAACTAATAGTCTACTATATCCTAATGCTTCAAGTAGATCATGTGAACAATTACAAATCCAGCACGCAATGACACTCTCCTGGTTAACTTTTTTTAACTCATATTATGTCATGTCACGTTGTAAGAACCCAGAGGTCACTACAGGAGAAGGGAAACCCAATGATATACAGAGGTCCAAGACCCCAAGCTATATACTACACAGGAGATGAGACTACGTCATATGATTGAGAGGACATACTGATGAGGACATCACAAGGTGACGTCGTACGCTAGAGATCGTGAGATATGACATTGTGCGCAATACTCCTCCTCGACACCTGGGATGTGTGAATAGTATGAACTATGCTCCTCCTCAAAGTATATGTAAGTATGTGAGGGTATAGTAATATAAAGTGGTAGAGTGCCGAGATGAAAATGAAAATAGAAAATATATAGTCATACTCTCATCCTACTCCTCCTACTCCTCCTCACGTGGACACGGTAAGGGGATAAGAGCGAATGTATACCAGAGGCCCCTATGTCGGGGATATATACGGTACATCACGTGCTACGTGTGGATCACATGGCGGCGTGACTGCCACCAGGCATCAATACTCCTCCTCGACGCCATGGGATGTAAGCGTAAGAGGTCAAGAAATAGTACAAGGGAAGAGGAAATGATACTGCTCCTCCTCAACTGTGTGTGTGTGAATGAAAAAAGGGAAGAAAATGTGAGTCGGAGCAAGACTATGAATCAAAGAACACAAAGGGAAGAACGCCAGCGCAGGCGCACGGGGGAAGAATCAGAAAAGGAAGGCATAAAGTGTGTCTGTAATATGCTAGGAAAGAGAAACAATGAAGGTATGAAGAAGAAGCAAGCATGAGTGCAAGCGTCGAGAAGTGAGAAAGAATACATGAGAACGGGTGATGTATGAGAGCACAAGAACACAACGAAATCCACCTGCTCCTCCTCATGTGGGACGTGCAGAACACACCCATGTGAAGACCAGTGCTGGCATGCCAAAGTCCGGCACTTCCGCGTAAAGTATCATTCTACCCGCGACCTCGTTGACCAAGGCGACCTAAAAGTCCTTCGCGTTCGCTTGTCTGACAACACCGCTGATGTCTTTACCAAACCCCTTCCCCGGGGCGACTTTGAACACCTGCGCCTGTACCTTGGCGTTCGCCCCCACGTGCACCGTGAGGAGGAGTGTTCGCCTGTGCACGTTCCACGTGAGGAGGAGTAGGAGGAGTAGGATGAGAGTATGACTATATATTTTCTATTTTCATTTTCATCTCGGCACTCTACCACTTTATATTACTATACCCTCACGAGGTGTCCATGTAGCGCCTTTGTAATGTAGCCTGTTTAACACAGAACGACACGTAATAATGTGCCACTACAATAGCAAGGACATGACCCACCACAAAACATTATAATGCACGTTATAACCGTGCTATCCAGACTGTGGGAACACATTCCCAAATCTCCCAGGATGTGGTGTGTGAGTGGGAGGGGGTGTGAAGCGTCGCTGATGGCTGTGCAGTCCTCCGCGGGATGTGCAAACCGGAAGGGGTGTCTGCATAGATAGAATAAACATGGAACTTACGCCACTAAGGGTGCACGCAAGTGCTGTGGTGTTAGGAACAGGTGCAATGAGTTGGAAAGATCGCAGACGCTCGGTATCGTGCATGTTTGTGCACACTTTTCTACTTCGCAATTGGGGCCACACTAGCCTGTTACACATAAATTTTGAGTTTTCTTAGCCCGCAAATGTGTGCGGAACTCTCTGGAATGCGAAGGATTGCTGCACTAGGTTCTAAAGGGAGCTGACAAAGCACTGGAGGTGCCGGAGAAGCGGACTGGGTGCAGGAAGTGGGAATGTAGGATGATCCACTTCCTCTCTAGCTACGATGGCCTCGCAGGTGTCTTGCACTTGTCTGTAGGTCTAGGAAATGTACTCAGAGCTAAATAATATGGCCATGATCTTGTTTTGAATCCACTGGTGCATACGCATTTGTGCTGCAGGTGCAAGGTGCATGTGTTCTTGGTACTTGTATTGTGTCGTCCGGTTCTGTTCTGTGTAATTATGCTGATGCTTTGCTGGCGCCATATAAAGGCAATCCAGAGCATGGCAGTGATTGTTATTGCATGTCCGTGACTGCAAGTAAGAGGGAGAAACGTTGACTGAGAAGGGCAAGACATGAAAGAGTGTGGTCTAGCTACATACCAAGTAGCTCAGGCTGGTCGCAACATTCTTACAAGTTACAAAAGCCGTGCAATGACAGTTTTCGAATCACAATGATACCTACTTGGTATTTCCAGGAAAATAGCATATGTATCAGATGGGCAGACTGGCCAGAATCCAACCCGTGACCTCCGCCATCCTCAAAATGCTGTCTCACTCAGTTATTTTCATAACAAGAGGAGGCCGTTTTATTTGATTTATGATTGGCAGGCAGGAGTGGAGCGGATCGGATCAGTGAAATCGGAGTGCCCATTGGTCATAGCCATGGTTTCCTTCCCATTTCTGTACTTTCCCGCACCTCCCGGCCCACTTTTCCGGTGTCTTTCCAGTGCTTTGTCAGCTCAGCTCCAGAGCCTAGTGGAGCTCTCTGAATTCCAGAGAGTGCTGCATGTGTTTGCGGCATACGAAAATCAGAAGCAGCATGTAGTAGCTATATGCGGCCATACTGGAGAAGTATCGAAGTGCGCACAAGCATGCGCGATACCGAGCGTCCGCAATCTCTCTGGCTCAGTGCAGCCACTTGTTCCTATTCCCGACACCGCTGTACAAGTACGCACCCTTAGTGGCGCGAGATCCATGTGTATCCTATTTAGAAGAACACCCCTTGCAGTTTGTGTATCCAGCGGAGGCCTGCACAATCATCAGCGATGCTTTACACCCCTCCCTATCCGCACATCATGTCCTGATAGATTTGGAAAAGCATTCCCACAGTCCGTGCTCCAGTTGGACGTTATAATGCCACACGGTGCCAAGGCCCGGGTGAACTGTACATTATAATGTAGTGTTATAACTCTAGGTGCTCTGTGATATGCTTGGAAACAAGGGCGGATGTTATTACGTCGCGATGTGGATTATATGTATGTACAACATTATAATGGTGCTACATGGATTGTTGCCCTCACATACTTACATATACTTTGAGGAGGAGCATAGTTCATACTATTCACACATCCCAGGTGTCGAGGAGGAGTATTGTGCACGACATCATATCTCACAATCTCTAGCGTACGACGTCACCTTGTGATGTCCTCATCAGTATGTCCTCTCGATCATATGACGTAGTCTCATCTCCTGTGTAGTATATAGCTTGGGGTCTTGGACCTCTGTATATCATTGGGTTTCCCTTCTCCTGTAGTGACCTCTGGGTTCTTACATAGACACCCTGTCACATTAGTCATTTCCGGAAAATCCCAAAGTTTGATCACTGTGACAAAAGTTCAACACAGGCAAAATTGATGACACATCGATTCAATGGTCACACAATTGTCACAGAGCATGTGATCACTTATGAGAATACGGATTCCCTATTTAGGCAAGAATATGGTACGTATTCTCGTATCCGAACGCAGCCTAAGCACCTCGATCGATTCTCACGTGACCGCGTATATTGCCAAACTCCAACCCGAACATTGCCTAGAGCCCCATCATTGTTTCCTAGACGGCACCTCGGATTACTAGACAATAGGTCCGAAGGCCCGCTGATGGTTGAGCAGAGTCTAGTACTTTCCTTTTCATGCGCGACTTTCAGCAACACCTGCTGATATGATATAGGCCACTAATACCAATCAACAGGCTCCCCGACGAATTCTACTAGAAATATTCGATTTCTATGTGTTGAAGATCCGGATCAACTCTTAAAAAGAAGCACAGAGACATGGAAATCGCTCGTGCACGTGTGTCGTCGATGGAGACGCCTTGTTTTTGGATCTCCTCGTCGCCTGAATCTGCGACTCTTCTGTGAACCAGACGTACCCTGAGGAAAGCTCAATATCTGGCCAGCCTTGCCTCTCCTCATTCAAGGCATGATCCGCCATCAAATGTGGACAACATCCTTGCCTACTCAATCGACACGACCGCGTGTCTATGATTCACCTCGATTCTTCAAGTACAACTACTGAAGTAGAGAAAGTTTGGGCAGCACTCCACGTTCCATTCCCAGAATTGACAGTTCTGCGACTCTGGTCGGGTGATTTAAAGCGCCGATCGCTCCTGATTCGTTCTTGGGTGGATCATCCCCACGTCTGCGAGAAATCTGGTTGATAGCCATTCCATTTCCGGGATTGCCAAAACTACTCTTGTCTGCCACCCACCTTACCGAGATCCACCTTGGGGATATACTCATCCCGGATTCATCTCACCCGAAACGATGATCACATGCCTCTCCGCATTGACCAGCCTCAAAAGCCTCTGCCTTGGCTTCGTACTTCCATCTCTCCCGATTGGAAAGCCGATATCCGCCTCTGCCGACCCGCTCTATCCTACCCGTCTTACTTTTTTTCAGTTCAAAGGAACCTGCGAGTATTTGGAGGACTTTGTGGCCTGCATCGATGCGCCTCAACTCAACAGCTTATTTATATATCTCATCAATCAAATCGATCTTGGCGTACCACAGCTCGCCCAATTCATCAGTCGCACACCAATGTTCAAGCACTCGATAAAGCACGTGTAGGCTTTTGCGGTGATGCTGTTCGGCTCATACTTTCATCACGGACATTTGGATTTGAAGAGCTCAAGATACGATTCCCTGCGAAGAGTCAAATCGGCAGCTTTTGGTCCTGGCACGGTCTGGACCTCGTTTTCGCCCTCTTTTCCATGCTGAGCAACTTGTTCATCTACGAGATTGAATATTTGCAGCCACATTGGCAAGATAACATCGAAAATATCCAATGCTCGAGGTTTTACACCCATTTACCGCCTGAAAGTCTCTACGTATCCAAAGAATTTGTTCCAGGTATCGTAGCCGCCTTGCGAGAGCCCGTTAAGGAAAGAATTGCAGAGGTGCTGCCCAACCTACAGAATCTTTTTTTTGAGGGGCTCCGCGATCGGACCTTTGCGGAAAAGCATTGGGCTCTTCGTTTTTGCTCGACAGCTGCTCGGTCACCCTATAGCCGTTTCCCTTTGGACAAAAACGCGGACATAGAATCGGATTCAGACTGGGAATCTAGGATGTGAATAATTAATAGATGCCCTTCGTTTCCAAGTAACTTTCCGTGTCGTCTCCTCTCTACGCAATAGTTTCCTCTGACTTTGGCTCACGTTCATTTTTATAGGCGGTTTCACCTCTTACCTCTTTGCCCTCTACCACCCTCAATTCAAGCCCGACTAACCTATCGTGACTACCGAACTCACCTTCAAATATATTGCAGATGCGTCCGCATGCAGGGACGGCCGCTTCTGCCTGGGTATCGCATCCATCTGTCCCCAAGCCTTCCCGAGCATGCTTCTCCCTGACCCGCGTAGGGGCATAACCACGTTCTTGAAGTAGAATTACACCAA
Organism: Russula griseocarnosa; assembly: GCA_022884055.1. Classification (NCBI taxonomy): domain Eukaryota; kingdom Fungi; phylum Basidiomycota; class Agaricomycetes; order Russulales; family Russulaceae; genus Russula; species Russula griseocarnosa. Next base: position 99,846 of record JAGKRU010000081.1, on the reverse strand, counting down.
TAAATGTGATGGCGTGCTGAAACGCCTTCCATGCGCGCCATCGTCCTTGCCGCTCTTTCTCGACCACCGGATCAGATCCCTCCCCTTGCGACAGCACTGGGATGAGTGCATCGCAGCACTGCACCGAACCCAGGAACGTACTTGCTCCACCAATATACACAATTTAATTTGTTTCTTCTGTCTATTGTACCATTTTTTTTGGAACTTATCAAAGGATCCAAACTTGTATATAGCACTTTACACAACTCAAATACCCGCTTTTTCCTTTCAACGGTTGTGGCAGTTTCTCCGCCCTGGATCGAGACCACCTAGTATAGATTGTGTCGCTTCATGTCAAAATCCAATCTGGCGTTATGATCCACTTGGTGTGAAGTAACACGAACTATATCGCAGGCGCACCTTGGCCCACACAAACCAGACATCACTTTGATACTGTCGGCGCGAATTTGAGGAGTGGGATTATCCTATTTCTAATCTTGCAAATAAACGAGACCTTCGACAATGGCACCCCGACGTTCGAGTAGTCGAGATGGCGCATCGCCAGCGAGTCGGAAGTGAGTTGGTGGATGAAGCGCCTGGACCGCGAACGGCATGACTATACGGGTCGACATCACGCTTGCACTCGCGTCAGATGATACCCACTACACCAGCGCCCTCTAACGACGGTGCCTGTAGCCTTGCCGCAGCATCGTCTTGCGGGGTATCTAGAGGCTAAACACGAACAAATTGGGTACATCGCGCACCTATCGTCGATGATTTTGTCCAGAAAGACTTTGTAGACCATACGGGGATTTCTTTTTTGAGCCACTCGTGCCCCGTTCCAAGGAAGAAAAACAGTCCATGCGTGGCTCAATAAGTCTCTCGTT
>JAGKRU010000081.1:49511-98955 GCA_022884055.1 Russula griseocarnosa | reverse complement strand
TGTCAAGGGTCCTTTTCGAAAATAGGCGTGGGGAAGGTGGATGATGATTCAAAGTTGATGGAGAATTTAGTACCTCACGCGAAGATAACAGAGACGATGGTTGTGAAGTCAAAGAGTGATATGTCGTGGTGAACTTGTCCCGCCGGAATTCGAGGCGACGAAGAGGTCTGACCTGTTCAAAAATGTATGTCAAAAAAGTTGTCTATACAAAATCTTCTCTATATAACTTACCATGAGGTAGGGGCGTATGAGAGGAAAAACCGGGGCAGCAGTAGGGAAATGTGAACTGTAAACGGGAAGAAATTAAGAATTTTTATAAACGCGTCGTCCATAGAGAGAGAAAAAATACCAGATTGGGTAACAATGTATTGAGAGATGGATAATATGTAGTTTGATGAGAGGATGATCCGATGTAGGCACGGAGCGTCGGCGGTTTCGTCCAAGTGGGCACAGGCACGTTGTTTTTTTATTTTACTATAATTATATATAATATAAAGCAGTCGGGTATGTCGGGAATATTGAGAAAGTTTGATGGCAGGTGAGAAGAGGAAGATGAGTTTGGGTTAGTGTGAGATGTAATGAAGATAGAGTGCGTACATTTGGATTCCTACTATACTATATATACGTCGCGTAGGGAAACAATAAGGCAGTCGCTGGGCAAGTTGGACGTAGGAGCGTAATTCATCTGATAGGAAAATACTCGCACTTGTCAGGGAGACCTGCGGTACTCAAAACAAAATCTTGAGAAACGTAGGACTCACTGAGAGACGGACATGAATGCACACAGACTGATGTCTAATGTGGTGTAGGTAAAAAGTGTGAGATCGAATCAAGATACACTTAGCCTAAATTATGTGTAAAGGAGATAGCAAAAGCCGCAAGCACGGCAAGAGTAACGTTGACGTCAGAAGAGGGAAACTGAGCACGGTGGAGGGCGAGAGAAGAGAAAGACAAAAGAGGGTTAGTGAGATCGAACAAAGATAGAGTGCGCACATTTTTGAGATCCGTATACATCGCATAGGGAGACAATAAAGCAGTCGGGGATGTCGGGAGTAACGTTGAGGTATGTATGGAAGAGCGGAGCAAGGTGGAGGGCGTTTTGAGTTGCTATACACCGTGTAGGCAGTCATGGGGACACGGAGATGGGGGAGAGCGAGAGAAGAGAAAGACGACTGTGGGTTAGTGAGATTGAACAAGATAGAGTACACACATTTTGAGTTTGTATAGATCGCGTAGGGAGACAATAAAGCAGTCGGGGATGTCGGAGTAACGTTGAGGTACGTATGGAGAAGATGGAGCAAGTGGGAGGGCGAGAGAAAAGGGCAGCAGAAGAGCGGATGTGAGCTAGTGCAAGATCGAGCAAAGATAAAGTGCATCAGTTTTGAGTTGCTATACACTGTATAGACAGTCATGGGGGACACGGAGCACGGGAGAGAGCGAGAGAAGAGAAAGACAACTGTGGTTAGTGAGATCGACAAAGATAAAGTGCGCACAGTACGCACATTTTTGAATCGTATACATCGTGTAGGGAGACAATAAAGCAATCGGGGATGTCAGGAGTAAAGTTGAGGTACATATGGAGGAGACGAGCAAGGTGGAGGGCGAGAGAAAGAGACAGGAGAGCGGATGTGAGCTAGTGCGAGATCGAGCAAAGATAAAGTGCGTACAGCTTTGAGTTGCTATACACCGCGTAGGCAGACAATAAAGCATCCGGGGATGTGGAGTAATGTTGAGGTAGTTATGGGAAACACGGAGCACGATGGAGGGCGAGAGAAGAGGAAGATCACTATGGTTAGTGAGATCGAGCAAAGATAAAGTGCGCACAGTACGCACATTTTTGAATTCGTATACATCGCGTAGGACACAATAAAACAGTCGGGGATGTCGGCAGTAGCATTGACATAGTCATGGGGGAGACGGAGCATGGTGGAGGGCAAGAGAAAAAGAGAGGAAATGTGAGTTAGTGTGAGATCGAGCAAAGATAGTACGCACATTTTTACTTCCTACTATACATCGCGTAGGTAGACAATAAAGCGGTTGGGGATATCGGAAGTAGCGTTGAGTACTCATAGGAGACGGAACATGATGGAGAGCAAGAGAAGAGAAGACGATTGTGGATTAGCGTGAGATCGAGAGAAGATAAAGTGCGTACATTTTGACTTCGTACCTCCTATACAGTAGTCGGGATGTCGGGAGTAGCATTGAGATATTCATAGAGTAGATGGAGCACGATGGAAGGCAAGAGGAGAGAAGACAACTTGGATTAGCGTGCGTTTTGAGATCAAGTGTATGAAACTCCACACAGATAGGGTTCGCACTCCGCACAGACGGCACAGCGAGACAATAAATGAATTCAAAGACGAATGACGAATGAAATAGACAATTCATTTACGTGTGAGTAGTGTAAACCGAGCAGAAGTCACTGATGGACTTATTTTCTGTTCCGAGAAAATTGACCAAGACAGCGTCAAAGTATGAAGTGAAGAAGTACTATTTTACTGTAAATCGAATCCATACATCAAGTAATTTAGGTACAATTGCGTCCAATCATAGTGATCTGCATCGATGTGTTTCCAATATTTCTCCTCGTCGTCAATCGCAGCAGCGGCAGCACGCTTGGCTTCGCTATCTTCTTTCTTCTGCTTCTTTGCACTCGGTTTTCGCAGTCGTTTAACGCGTTTCAAAGCGGGTCTTCCGTAAGAGAGGAGGATCGATTTCGGTAATTGTCTTGATTTTCTCTTCTTAACATGTTTCGAAGGTTCGTCTTGACTCGTCAGATGAGGAGGAGCATCGGAAGGAAAACTGGGCTTAATACTGAGCCAGGAAGTCTTGATCGCGTACCTGCAGCACGCTTTGACCGCGTGTTGTATGTGGTACAGGAAAAGTGAGATGTCGAAGGTGTGGCGATTACGTCAATGCTGTTCGGAGGACCAGTGTGCTCTTTTCCAGCCGGTGATGTGTTAGGAGAAGGAATATAAGGTTGTAAACATGGCGAAGGCGTGTTTGAGCGATGTGGGGAGGATGAACGGAGTAAATTCCTCATACACTAAGGATGGGGTCAGTAATCAGCATACAGAATCAATATAACTCACCCATGACATGCCATGCGATGATGTACTCGGGATTGCGCTAACGCATATGAGAGGAGTAAACCAGGTGGGCTGCGAAACGGAAACAGAACAGGGTGAGTAATTAAGCATTTTTTGTGCCTGAGAACACGATGGAGCGCGAGAAGAGAGAACGACGACTGTGGATTAGTCTGTCCGTCACTATTGAATAGATTGAATAGATTGAATTTGAAATGCAAGTGAATCTGAAAACGAACTTATCTCCTTTTGCGCTCCATATAGCCAGACAATAAACATTTTCAAAAATACCACATATGGATGAGATTTACGATTTATGTAGGAGATTTAGAAGAGATTTATGTGTCAGCGGTGCCTGACCATTTTGCAATTACCCGCTTTATATTATAGGAGATTATCATATCTTGTACCCGTACACGACATACTCCTCGTCACCCATATATTTGGTGACCTATTTATCGCTCCTCATATCACGCCAGTGCCCTACCTTCAACACCGGACCCACGACGGACTAACTATCTAACCCCGGTCCCGGATTGCCGGCCGACGCCCCCAACGTGATAATCTGGTATACGCACCACACATGCACATTGATTCGTTCTTCTAAGTAGGACAGAACTGTGCTCTCCAATATATTTCAATTGCCAACCCAATCTCAAACTGATGCAAGGCAGCAGCGTCCATTACGTTTTCAACCAACGATCTTCGATCGGAACGCCGAGGTATCTACATAATTGGCCTAGGGGATCAATTTGTGGCGACGGGCGTGACCTTTCTCAATCTCCGTTTTTACTCCAATGGGTTGAGTAAACGTATTAACGCCGGGCTGACTGCGCGCCCAAAGTCGATGATCCGGAACGATGGTTCGTCGAGCGAGCGATTGTCGCGCGGCACGGTCAGCGGACCCGGCTGACAAGGACGTTGCGTTCGTACATGACCCCTGGACGAACCTGGCTTTATGTAACGCCCCAAGAGCGTACCGATTAACTTCCTAAAATAAAATTCATGGAGTTAGTCCTTTCCATCCCCATCCATCGTGGAATAAATTTCGTGGTAATTGCGCCTACCTGCCGAGTCAGATAGAGAGTTGGAACAGATTGGATTGCCGCATGCTCCAGGAGTAAAATTGGCGTGATCATGCACTCGCACTTGGACATCGTTTCGCATGTCCACTCTTCCTTGTCCAAGTTGCCGCTTTCATTTCGTCGTCGTCAACCCAGTCAGATACCTTGATATAAGGTGTATAGGACCGTAAAACTTGGGCACTACCGGAACGTCACCCTTCTGTAGATCATGCGGGAACGCGTTGTAGGTTTTCGCTTCGTTCAGAAGCATCTCGCGTTCGTCATCAGACGGATTCGAAAGTTTGACGGCGACTGCGCCACGCACGGATGGCCTGGATGTGTAGAGGGAAATGTGAGAGGTGCAAGGTAAATTTTCGAGTGGCTGCCAACGCCCAGGGAATCGAAGCGTCTAAGGTCGAGCCGACCCGTAAGCAACGTTTTGGGACGTCACGATCCAGCCGATCATCAATCGCTTTGTGGGACAGTCACAGTCAGGCTCATGATTAAACAAATTGACCACATCTGGATCCATCGTCGTGGATCCGATGAAACCATCACAATGGGTGTTGAACATACCTTTGTCAACAACAGTGCGGGGTACTGTCGCATGAATTTGATGGGGCGCTCGAATCGCGATGCCGATACATAGATGCACTCACGATACCTACATACCGATACCGATGACAAGAATTCCACGTTAACGTAGACATCGATAATGTCTGGAGGCGTTCCCCTGGGATGAACTCCTCAGGTTGGGAGGCATTATATTACACTCAGGCTCGGGCTCGGGCTCAGGGGTATCGCTGACTATGGCAGCTGGCCTCGAACGGGTACATGAGGCCCTGTTGTATCTAACAAGGAGGAGCTCACCTGTCGGCATTTCAGCACTGCCAGTATTCAGAGGGAGCATTACGGTGGCTTAGGGGAAAAAAAGGTAAGACGGTCTAGTCTTGACCAGATCCTGAAACGTAATAATGATGAGAAACGTAGAAACGTGGCCAACTACGCTACGTAAGACAGCTCAGGTAAGCACCTCGATCGATTCTCACGTGACCGCGTATATTGCCAAACTCCAACCCGAACATTGCCTGGAGCCCCATCATTGTTTCCTAGACGGCACCTCGGATTACTAGACAATAGGTCCGAAGGCCCGCTGATGGTTGAGCAGAGTCTATGTACGTCCTTTTCATGCGCGACTTTCAGCAACACCTGCTGATATGATATAGGCCACGTAATACCAATCAACAGGCTCCCCGACGAAGTTCTACTAGAAATATTCGATTTCTATGTGGTTGAAGATCCGGATCAACTCTTAAAAAGAAGCACAGAGACATGGAAATTGCTCGTGCACGTGTGTCGTCGATGGAGACGCCTTGTTTTTGGATCTCCTCGTCGCCTGAATCTGCGACTCTTCTGTGAACCAGACGTACCCGTGAGGAAGAAGCTCAATATCTGGCCAGCCTTGCCTCTCCTCATTCAAGGCATGATCCCGCCATCAAATGTGGACAACATCCTTGCCGTACTCAATCGACACGACCGCGTGTCTATGATTCACCTCGATTCTTCAAGTACAACTACTGAAGTAGAGAAAGTTTGGGCAGCACTCCACGTTCCATTCCCGGAATTGACAGTTCTGCGACTCTGGTCGGGTGATTTCAAAGCGCCGATCGTTCCTGATTCGTTCTTGGGTGGATCATCCCCACGTCTGCGAGAAATCTGGTTGATAGCCATTCCATTTCCGGGATTGCCAAAACTACTCTTGTCTGCCACCCACCTTACCGAGATCCACCTTGGGGATATTACTCATCCCGGATTCATCTCACCCGAAACGATGATCACATGCCTCTCCGCATTGACCAGCCTCAAAAGCCTCTGCCTTGGCTTCGTACTTCCATCTCTCCCCGATTGGGAAAGCCGATATCCGCCTCTGCCGACCCGCTCTATCCTACCCGCTCTTACTTTTTTTCAGTTCAAAGGAACCTGCGAGTATTTGGAGGACTTTGTGGCCTGCATCGATGCGCCTCAACTCAACAGCTTATTTATATATCTCATCAATCAAATCGATCTTGGCGTACCACAGCTCGCCCAATTCATCAGTCGCACACCAATGTTCAAGCCACTCGATAAAGCACGTGTAGGCTTTTGCGATGATGCTGTTCGGCTCATACTTTCATCACGGACATTTGGATTTGAAGAACTCAAGATACGATTCCCTTGCGAAGAGTCAAATCGGCAGCTTTTGGTCCTGGCACGAGTCTGGACCTCGTTTTCGCCCCTCTTTTCCATGCTGAGCAACTTGTTCATCTACGAGATTGAATATTTGCAGCCACATTGGCAAGATAACATCGAAAATATCCAATGGCTCGAGGTTTTACACCCATTTACCGCTCTGAAGAGTCTCTACGTATCCAAAGAATTTGTTCCAGGTATCGTAGCCGCCTTGCGAGAGCCCGTTAAGGAAAGAATTGCAGAGGTGCTGCCCAACCTACAGAATCTTTTTTTGGAGGGGCTCCGGCGATCGGGACCTTTGCGGAAAAGCATTGGGCTCTTCGTTTTTGCTCGACAGCTGCTCGGTCACCCTATAGCCGTTTCCCTTTGGACAAAAGACGCGGACATAGAATCGGATTCAGACTGGGAAATCTAGGATGTGAATAATTAATAGATGCCCTTCGTTTCCAAAGGTAACTTTCCGTGTCGTCTCCTCTCTACGCAATAGTTTCCTCTGACTTTGGCTCACGTTCATTTTTATAGGCGGTTTCACCTCTTACCTCTTTGCCCTCTACCACCCTCAATTCAAGCCCGACTAACCTATCGTGACTACCGAACTCACCTTCAAATATATTGCAGATGCGTCCGCATGCAGGGACGGCCGCTTCTGCCTGGGTATCGCATCCATCTGTCCCCAAGCCTTCCCGAGCATGCTTCTCCCTGACCCGCGTAGGGGCATAACCACGTTCTTGAAGTAGACTTGACACCAATAAATGTGATGGCGTGCTGAAACGCCTTCCATGCGCGCCCATCGTCCTTGCCGCCTCTTTCTCGACCACCGGATCAGATCCCTCCCCTTGCGACAGCACTGGCGATGAGTGCATCGCCAGCACTGCACCGAACCCAGGAACGTACTTGCTTCCACCAATATACACAATTTAATTTGTTTCTTCTGTCTATTGTACCATTTTTTTTGGAACTTATCAAAGGAATCCAAACTTGTATATAGCACTTTACACAACTCAAATACCCGCTTTTTCCCTTTCAACGGTTGTGGCAGTTTCTCCGCCCTGGATCGAGACCACCTAGTATAGATTGGTGTCGCTTCCATGTCAAAATCCCAATCTGGCGTTATGATCCACTTGGTGTGAAGTAACACGAACTATATCGCAGGCGCACCTTGGCCCACACAAACCAGACATCACTTTGATACTGTCGGCGCGAATTTGAGGAGTGGGATTATCCTTATTTCTAATCTTGCAATAAAACGAGACCTTCGACAATGGCACCCCGACGTTCGAGTAGTCGAGATGGCGCATCGCCAGCGAGTCGGAAGTGAGTTGGTGGGATGAAGGCCCTGGACCCGGAACGGCATGACTATACGGGTCGACATCACGCTTGCACTCGCGTCAGATGATACCACTACACCAGCGCCCTCTAACGACGGTGCCTGTAGCCTTGCCGCAGCATCGTCTTGCGGGGTATCTAGAGGCGTAAACACGAACAAATTGGGTACATCGCGCACCTATCCGTCGATGATTTTGTCCAGAAAGACTTTGGTAGACCATACGGGGATTTCTTTTTTGAGCCACTCGTGCACCGTTCCAAGGAAGAAAAACAGTCCATGCGTGGCTCAATAAAGAAACCCGGGAAGGAAGTAGGAAGTGCACCATCGAGTTCCTCACCATGAGCACGGGCTCGGCAGGGATGACGATGCTCCTTCAGACTGACCCGAACCTGCTATTCCGACTAGAGGAAGAAATATGCCTAGAAGGGGAGAGTGGCAAAGAAAGAAAGAAGCAAACGGGGGAAGGTAAGGTAAGGTACGCACACCGAAGAGGAACCACGGTAAATTTACTTGCATCGCTGTCGGATGGCATGAAGGCATGCGTAGATATTCGCGCCCGGGAGATACCACGCCTTGTGTGATTGCACTGGCAGCTGCATTTCCAGGTCGGGGAATTCTACCGGTGCCTCTACGTGCGCATACGCGTGAGTAGGAGAAGACGAATTGGAGGTACTGATATAGCAGCGGGGGAGGCGTTCATTGCGCTTGGGAGGTTGTAAAACCTATGGGCGTGCCGGGTCCTGCGAAAATGCGTGTGTTATGGACATAACAAGGCGCTAGGCGTCGGAACTGTAATGATCCAGAGGCTTTGTTGGGAGAGTGTGAGGGTGAAGGGAATGTAACAGAGCTTACTCACATTGTGGTCGCCGATTTCCACCCAGGTCAGAAAAAAGAGTGGACCCGAGAGGCCGAAACACCCTTCCTTATCTGCTGTACACGTAGACATTACACCACCTTGTACTTGTGAGCCTTAGCGATCAACTGAAGTGGGACTTTGATGTCACTTGTAAAGGCTTTGGTGCGTATTGAGAGGGGTACGGTGAAGTTACAGTACTGTAAAGCGCGGTTGCCAAGGGAAGGCATGTGGTGATATGGTCAATATAATTTTCAGTGCTTCGACCACGTACGTTTGGGACTGGTGGGTAAAAGAATGAACATCACACGATGACAGCGAACAGTGAGTGAAGGCAGGCGGGAAAATATGAAGAAGCGCCTGTGCGAAACGCTATGAACCCTCGCTCTACGTGGTTTCAGTGCAACCAGTGACGAGTCTCCCCGAACTCCAAATCGCCTTCAACGACCTCTCAGCTGTATGTAAAGAGTATTCACTCTCTGCATTGATCAGTCATAACAAAGTATGATGATATAGGCCTCGCTCGAAATCTTCCCCATCATCAGCTCTTCCCACTAGTGTGACCATACTCTAGCACCGACCACGATTGCCTCGCCTAGTTTCCTAGCTTTCCTATCTCTTTAACTCTAATAGATCGGGATTTTGAAGGTTCGCTGATGGCAGACAATCTCGCACATCCCTACAATCGACGTAAGTCTCTTGTTGTGCACTGGTACCATCTGCTGACTGATCCGATGCGATTAAGGTCGAGTGTTAACAATCAACGACCTCCCAGACGACGACCTCCTAGCAATATTCGATTTCTATGTGGTCAGATATCAAGATCTGGATCTGACCTTCAACGATATAAAAATGACAATGAAGATGGAGTCGTGGCAATCGCTGGTACACGTGTGTCGACGGTGGAAAGGCCTTGTTTTCGCATCACCACGTCGCTTGAACCTGAAACTCTGTTATGCTTCGAAAACATCTTCAAGGAAGACCCTCGACGTCTGGCCAGCCCTGCCTCTTGTCGTCAAGGGATTTGTCGATGAAATGTCAGAGGATGGTATCATTGCTGTACTCAAGCAGAGCGATCGAATATGCCAAATCAACCTGGCTTGCATGTCAGAACGGCCGTTTGAAAAGTTTTTGACAGCAATGCAGGTGCCATACCCGGAGCTCGCAGTTCTTAAACTTCAAGGCTCGATGGACGGCGGCGGGCCAGTTGTTCCCGATTCATTCTTGGGTGGATCTGCGCCACATCTGCGACACCTCATCTTGACTCTCATTCCAATTCCGGGGTTATTGAAACTACTTTTGTCCGCCACTCGCCTCGTCCATCTTTCCCTTCACTATATTCGTCAATCCGGGTACATCTCACCCGAGGCGATGGCCACTTGCCTCTCCATGTTGACCAGCCTCGAAGAACTTCACCTTTTGGATTTTAATTTTTTTTTCCGGGGAAGCCAACGTTCATCTCCGCCGACTCGCTCTTTCCTCCCCGCTCTCACGAAGCTTCGGTTCCGTGGGTTCAAGTTATGCTTGGAGGACCTTGTGTCTCGGATCGATGCCCCTCGACTCTGCCAGTTGTCGGCGAATGTCTTCCCTGACGTTGACTTTGACATCCCCGAACTCATCCAATTCATCAGTCGCACACCAAGACTCAGAGCATATGATGAGGCGCGACTAATCTTTGATCACGAAAAAGCTCGAGCCAGGCTTCAATCTTACCATGGAATGGTCGAAGTAAAAATCCAAGAAGAATTCGATCGGCGGTCGCTTTCATACCTGGCACGAATTTGCACCTCGTTACGTCTTCTTTTAACAATGGAGAACCTCTACATCGACGCGGATGAATCTGATTGGCCATATCATATTGAGATCACCGAATGGTTGGACCTTCTACTTCCATTTACGGCTGTGAAGAACCTCTACCTATCCAAGCATATTTCGCGAAGTATCGCGCCCGCTCTGCAAGAGCTCACTGGGGAAAGAACAACAGAAGTATTGCCCGCTCTGAAAAATGTTCTATTGGAAAGGTTCCACCCATTGGAACCTGTCCAGGAAGGCATTGCGCAGTTCATTTCTGCGCGACAGCTCACCGATCATCCTGTCGCCATTTCTGTCTGGGATAGGGATAGAGACTTGGTATGGGACTATCTGTAGGAGGTCGATGATTGATAGATGGCCCTCTTCCTTGTTACTGTTCCGTGTTGCCGTACTATTTTTCTACTTTGTACTTGCTCTTTGGCTCCTGAGGCATTACTTACGCTATTTTGTTGACCATTGTCATGATTTTGTATCCTTGTAATTATGAGTTTTTATGACATGTTGTGTCATGTTTGAATCAAGTCTTCCAAACGAATCACGGCTTACCACCTTCCGAAACTTGAGCTAGCCTGGGGGTTATGTGTTCCTCGACAGCAAATATAGAGGAATAGTTCGGAAAGCACCACGAAATACACCATTGCAGCTCGGCAAACTGACTACGTCATCTTTCGGCGCCAGAGAAACGTCGTACCTTTGCCCAATCCCGAATGCATAGACTCGCGCTTGCAGACCGGCAATTCCCTGGGAGGAGAAATAAGAAAAGCTCCGTCGGTATGGGGATGAACGTAGGATGGGTACATTCAATGCCGCAATGCGTCCGACAGCATGCAGGGACGGCCGCTTCTGCCAGGCTATTGCACTGGCATCCACCGGCCCCCAAAGCTTCCCAAGATGCCTTCTATGCGCGCCCATCGTCCTTGCCGCCTCTATCTCGACCGCCGGATCAGATCCCTCCCCTTGCAACAGCACTGCACCGAACTTAACCCAGGAACATACTTGCTCCCACCAATATACGCAATTTAATCCGTTTCTTCCGTCTACTGTACCTTTTTTTTTTGATCAATACAAACTTGTATATAGCACTTTACACAACTAGAATGACCATTTCTGCTTTGCCTTTTCTCTTTTAACTGTTGTAGCAATTTCTCCGCCCTGGGTCGAGACCACCCAGCATAGACCGGTGCCGTTTCCATGTCGAAATCCCAATCATCCACTTGGTGTGAAGCAGCACGAATCATATCGCAGACGCACCTTGGCCCACGGAGCGGCATGACTATACTGTACGAGTCGTCACTACACTTGCGTTCGCATCAGATGACGCCACCAGACATGCGTCCTCCAACGACCGTAGTATGAAAGTGCCTGTAGCCCCGCCACCGCAGCGTCTTGCAGGGTATCCAGAGGCGTAAACGTGAGGAAATCGGGTACATTGCGCACCGCGTCCGTCGATGGTTTTGTCCAGAAAGACTTTGGTAGACCGACCGTACGAGGGAGAAGGAAGCGTATCATCGAGTCCCTCACCATGAGCACGTGCTCAGCGGGGATGACGATGCTCAGACTGATCTCTACCAGCTATTCCGAATAGAGGAAGAAATGCGACTGGACGGGGAGAGTGGCGAAGAAAGAAGCAAACGGGGGAAGGTAAGGTAAGGGTACGCACGCCGAAGAGGAACTAAGGTAAATTTATTTGCATCGCTGTCGGACGACGTGAAGGCGTGAGCATCGCCTTGGGATCTAGTGGATAGTCGCGCGGAGTGTTGAAATCAAGCTCGCGCGGCTCAAAGTCTACTTACCGTTAGCACCCTTTTAATTGTTACCCGAGTTTATTTTCCATCCCCCCTTACGTGTTACATACATTTGGGTACTATAAAGTACATGTATTTACACCCGGGCACCCTCGCGCGTTTGCCCCACGTCCCACTCAATCCCACTTGTTTCCGCACGCGCCCGAGGTTTATTCCAACACGGAGGGGATACCACACCTTGTGTGATTTCATTGGCAGCTGCATTTCCAGGTCGTAGAATTCTACCGATGTCTCTACCTGCTCATGCACGTGAGTGGGAGAAGAATCGGAGGTACTGATATTGCAGCGGGGGAGGCCTTCATTTTGCTTGGAAGGTTGTAAAACCTATGGGCGTGCCGTGTCCTGCGGGTCTTTCTGTATGTTATGATCATAACAAGGCGCTTTGAGTCAGGACTATAATGGTCAAGAAGTTTTGTTGGGGGAGTGTGAGGGTGAAGGGAAACGGCGCCAATGTAACAGAGTTTACTCACGTTGTGCTCACCGACTTCCAGGTCAGAAGGGTGGCCCAGAACCTTATCGACCGTATCTATTGTACACGTAAACACCGCCCTTGTATTATGGTATAGCTCGAAATCTTCCCCATCATCAGCTCTTCCCACCAGAGTGACCATACTCTAGCACCGACCACGATTGCCTCGCCTAGTTTCCTAGCTTTCCTAGCTCTTTAACTCTAATAGATCGGGATTTCGAAGGTTCGCTGATGGCAGACAATCTCGCACATCCCTACAATCGACGTAAGTCTCTTGTTGTGCACTGGTACCATCTGCTGACTGATCCGATGCGATGTAAGGTCGAGTGTTAACAATCAGCGACCTCCCAGACGACGACCTCCTAGCAATATTCGATTTCTATGTGGTCAGATATCAAGATCTGGATCTGACCTTCAACGATATAAAAATGACAATGAAGATGGAGTCGTGGCAATCGCTGGTACACGTGTGTCGACGGTGGAGAGGCCTTGTTTTCGCATCACCACGTCACTTGAACCTGAAACTTTGTTATGCTTCGAAAACATCTTCAAGGAAGACCCTCGACGTCTGGCCAGCCCTGCCTCTTGTCGTCAAGGGATTTGTCCATGAAGTGTCAGAGGATGGTATCATTGCTGTACTGAAGCAGAGCGATCGAATATGCCAAATCAACCTGGCTTGCATGTCAATTCGGCCGTTTGAAAAGTTTTTGACAGCAATGCAGGTGCCATACCCGGAGCTCGCAGTTCTTAAACTTCAAGGCTCGTTGGACGGCGGCGGGCCAGTTGTTCCCGATTCATTCTTGGGTGGATCTGCGCCACATCTGCGACACCTCATCTTGACTCTCATTCCAATTCCGGGGTTATTGAAACTACTTTTGTCCGCCACTCGCCTCGTCCATCTTTCCCTTCACAATATTCGTCAATCCGGGTGCATCTCACCCGAGGTGATGGCCACTTGCCTCTCCATGTTGACCAGCCTCGAAGAACTTCACCTTTTGGATTTTTTTTTTTTTTTTCGGGGAAGCCAATGTTCATCTCCACCGACTCGCTCTTTCCTCCCCGCTCTCACGAAGCTTCGGTTCCGTGGGTTCAAGTTATGTTTGGAGGACCTTGTGTCTCGGATCGATGCCCCTCGACTCTACCAGTTGTCGGCGAATGTCTTCCCTGACGTTGACTTTGACATCCCCGAACTCATCCAATTCATCAGTCGCACGCCAACATTTGAAGCAAATAACGAGGCGCATCTCACGTTTATTTTTCGCGCAGCTGCATTCAGGCTTCAATCTCACCATGGAATGGTCGAAGTACAAATCTCACAAAGGCCAGAGTGGCTGCTTTCAACCCTGGCGCCAATTTGCGCCTCATCGTCGCGTCTTCTTTTAACAGTGGAGGACCTCTACATCGACGGGCATGAATCTATATCACTCGATTGGCCAGATGATATATTGAACACGGATTGGTTGGACCTTCTTCTTCCATTTACGGCTGTGAAGAATCTCTACCTATCCAAGCCAATTTTGCGAAGTATCGCGCCCGCTCTGCAAGAGCTCACTGGGGAAAGAACAACAAAAGTGTTGCCCACTCTGAAAAATATTCTCTTGGAAGGGCTCCACCCATCGGAACCCGTCCAAGAAGGCATTGCGCAGTTCATTTCTGCGCGACGGCTCACCGCGCTCACCGATCACCCTGTTGCCATTTCTGTCTGGGATAGGGATAGAGGCTTGGTGTGGGACGAGCTGTAGGAGGTCAATGATTGATAGTTTGCCCTCTTCCTTCTACAGCGGTTACTGTTCCGTGTCGCCGTACTATTTTTCTACTTTGTACTTGCTCTTTGGCTCCTGAGACATTACCTACGCTATTTTGTTGACCGAGTTACTCCGAGTCAGGCTGTATCGTTTCATGTCGTCTACTTATCTTGTACAACAATCCTCTGCACGTATTCTTTGGCATCCGAGACATTAATGACATTATTTTGTTGGCATCGCCCCATGATTCTATGATAACATCATGTAATTATACAAGGGTATCGAATCTACATGATGTGTCGAGTGGAGGTACCTTCGAAATAGCGGCTTTGATTTTCACTGCCTCCGTTCGTAGCCGGCCTGAAAGAGAAGTAGAATTAGAAGGCGAGATCGGCGGGGAAAGAAAGTAAGAAGTAAGGAGAAATGGAAGGCAACGGGGGACGCACGGCGAAGAAGAACCATATACCGGAACCCATCCAACACTCACCCGGTGACAACGCAAGACCCTGTTGACACACCGAATCCCTATTTCAAGTGTACAGGATGGCACTGAAGAACGGCGATTCCCTATGAAGAGGGCCCAGAGACGCGGTCGTCAGCATGCATAAGTTTGAAAGACCGTGACAGACGGCTTATCACGTACTGTACGTGGGGGCGGAATAGCATACACACGACTCAAACCCATTCTCCATGCCGATAATGCCCTCCGGCTCAGTCTTCCAACGCGCGCGAAAGTCGGAACGAGCGATTTTGTAGGCATGAAAGTGTGCCTCTTTCACGGTGGGGTAGGCGCTACGGAAGGCGATGTACTCGTGGAACTTGGATCTGCCCGGGCATCCATCTGTTCTCGGTCAAAGTTGTCAAGGACAGAGCGTCGAACTCGTGTCCTTGCGGGCCCAAGTGCAGCCGTGTAGCGGCGTAGCTTGGGGCCTAGAGTGTGAGGTGTGGGGCCACTCGGACTGTCTGGCTACATGACACGCCTGTCAGGCACCCGTCTGATATAATAAGGGTCTGTGTAACAGTGCGAGCAGAGGCAGTAAGGAGTGTGGACTGTGCAGCGGTTTCGAGCCTGCGAAAGCTCTCGTCAGGTAGCTATCGTTGCCACAACTACGCATCCATCCGAGTCCGGTTATGATGCATGATGATTGGGGTGGGTTTTCCGGCCCGACACCCCCTTTTCGGCCGCCTTACGGCGTTTGCATTTACTGGGCTGTATTAGGGCGCAAGCAAGGGCGCCTGCTTATCGATGGCCCCTTCTCCACTATCCACCATGTCCACTACCCCCTCCACATCCACCTCGCAGTCCAACTTTGTGTCCATTTTCAACGCATCCTTGGACTCATACAAACGTAAAACTAAGAAGGACTTAGTCTCTCATCCGCTCCTTCCTAGATTTCAATACTGTGAATCTCCCGAGAGTGTCCTCGCCGTCCTTCAAGAGCAAGTCCCCGCATTCAATCAATCTCAAAGTCGAGATGACGGTCTTACAAAATGGGTCACCCCAACTGTGAATGTCTTGTATTCATTTTCCGAGACCATTGGCCAAGGCGTTGGACTGGTGAGCATTATTAAGACATTTTGTCGCGGGAATTTCTGCTCTAATATTTATTTACAGGCATTCCCACCAGCCAGTGTAATCTTTACAGGGATTGGCGCTCTCCTTTCGGTCAGCGTCCCACATTTCTCCCTTGTGTGGCCTATTTTGACATCGAGCCCAGGCGGCTAAAGATGCGAGCGCCAGCCACGACAAGCTTACCGACATCTTCATTCGCATTGAACATTTCTTTTGCAGGCTTGAGATATATACTAGCATCACACCGACTAGGGCTATGAGCGACACAATAGTTGAGATTATGGTTGAAGTGTTGACCATTCTTGCGGTCGTGACAATTGAAGTGGAACGTGGACGATTCAGTGAGTTGATGTCGTGTATATTTACCATTCTCGCTGACAGGCAACTCAGAAAGATACTTAAAAAAGTTGACCGGAAAAAGAGAAATCGAGGACAGCTTAGAGAAGTTGGACAAATTGACACAAGAAGAAGCACAGATGGCATCTGCTGAGCAGCTGAAGATGACTTACAGCGTCGATGATCGAGTGAGGGGTGTCGGGGACCAGGTACAATATAACCGTGGCGTTCATGACAAATTAGACCAGGCCAAACGTTTGTCATTTTTTCAAACCCTGACCGTCATTCCGCGGGCTCAGAAAACTTCACAGGGAACCAGCTCAGAGACAGTCTCCTACGATGGCTTTCGCCCCCGGATCCATCTACCAATCACAATATTGCATGCAATGCCCATCACAACGGCACGAGTGAATGGCTTTTCCAAGGAAGTATATTCAATCAGTGGAAGTCTACTGGCTCCTTCTTGTGGATACGCGGAAAACGTGTGTCATTGTTGACCTTCACCATGCGACGACTCCTGATAATTTATCATCTCTATAGCCGGTTCAGGAAAAAGCGTTGTTTGGTTCGCCTTTCTTTGACTCATTCCGCCCTTGTGAGAATGACATTATTATATCAGTTCCTCAATTATACAAGATATCATGACCTCGCGCGATGCTGGGAAGGCCTCAATGGCCTATTTCTATTTTGATTTCAGGGACTTTGATAAGCAAAAACTTCGCAACGTTCTTCCCTCTCTTCTCTTTCAACTCTCTGGGTTTTCCGATGCCTGTTGCGATAAGCTCTCGCAACTCTATTCTGCACATGATCGTGGGGCACAGAAGCCTGGCGATCGCGCAATGGTGGAATGCCTGAAACAAATGCTCGCGCTCGAGGGGCAAGGGCCTACTTACATCATTCTGGATGCACTCGACGAGTGTCCGGTCACGTTTAGTATACCATCACCGCGAGAAGAAGTTCTCGAGCTGGTGGAGGATCTGGTTGGCCTTCATCTTCCCAACCTTCACATCTGTGTTACAAGTCGGCCAGAGCCCGACATTCAAGTCGTTCTCGAACGCTTAACCGAATGGCCGGTGTCCCTTCATGACGAAAGTGGACAAAAGGAGGATATTTCTGACTATGTCTCCTCCATTGTTCACTCAGATCGAAGGACGAGGAGATGGCGGGGGGAGGACAAGGAGCTGGTTATCAAGACGCTATCGGAAAAGGCGGATGGGATGTAAGTGTGCTGCCGTCTGGTTTTATGCGAATCTTAAACATGGGATAGGTTCCGCTGGGTGTACTGTCAATTGGAGGTCCTACTGGACTGCTTACCACCAACTATCCGGTATGCTCTCGATGAGTTGCCTGAAACCCTGGACGAGACATACGAGCGGATACTGAGGGAGATAAGAAAGCCTAACCAAGAATTTGCACGTCGATTGTTGCAATGTCTTGTTGTGGCTATTCGCCCACTTCGGGTCGAGGAACTCGCGGAAGTGCTCGCATTTGACTTCAATACTGGAGGGATGCCGACACTAAATCCAGAGTGGCGGTGGGAGGATCAAGAGGGAGCAGTGATGTGGGCATGCTCTAGCTTGGTCACGATAGTCGAAGACGGAGATTCACGGGTCGTTCAATTTTCGCATTTTTCCGTCAAGGAATTCTTGATGGCGGACCGGCTTGCGGAACCCATCCGAGATGTCTCGCGCTATCACATTCGATTCGAGGCTGCACATGCTATTCTTGCACAAGCGTGCCTTGGGGTCCTCTTACGATTGGACAATCGGGTTGACCTCGACAGCATCGAGTGCTTCCCGTTGGCTCGATACGCAGCTCAGTACTGGCCGGTACATGCGTACTGGCAAGGTCCGCAAGGAGAGGACGTTTCGTCATGGATCAAGGAAGGGATGGAATGTCTGTTTGATGTAGACAAGCCACATTTTGCAACCTGGCTTTGGATTTACGATGAAGATTGGTATGGTCGATCCATGTCCACCATGCGCCCCGAGGAACCTAAAGCGGTCCCCCTATATTACGCCGCACAACTCGGATTTCGCGACTTGGCAGAACACCTCATCGCAGTGCATCCAGAGCATGTTAATACAAGGGGTGGGCTCCAAGTGACTCCGATACATGCTGCGGCGTCAGCAGGACAAACCCATATATTGTCTTTATTAGTTGGGCATGGCGCAGATGTGAATAGCCGGGACAGAGCTGGCTGTACTCCACTGTTTCTAGCATCGGCGAACGCAAGACTCGAAGCTGGGCAATTTCTGCTTAATCATGACGCAGATATCAACGCTCGGGACAAATTTAATAACTCTGCACTAATATATGCAATAGGGAGGGATAATAACATCGAGTTTGTTCGAATGCTACTCGAACGAGGAGCAGTAATCAGTGCTCGGTGTTGGGGCGACATGACTCCGCTTCACTGTGCAGCGCTCAATGGAAGAACCGAAGTCGTGCGACTGTTACTGGAGCACGGCGCGGATGTCAATGCGCTCGACGAAGATGGCAACACCCCTTCCCAGTTGGAGCCACATTATGGGCACCCCGAGAGTGCAGCGCTAAACGGAAGAACCGAAGCCGTGCGACTGTTACTGGAGTACGGCGCGGATGTCAATGCGCTCGACGAAGATGGCAACACCCCTTCCCAGTTGGGGCCACATTATGGGCACCCCGAGAGTGCAGCGCTAAACGGAAGAACCGAAGCCGTGCGACTGTTACTGGAGCACGGCGCGGATGTCGATGAGCTCGACGAAGATGGCAACTCCTCCCAGTTGGGGCCACATTACGGACATTCCGAGAGTGTAGAACTGCTATCTGAGCATGGTGCTGAGTCTGTAAAAAAGGCGTCTCTATTGTCGACTATATTGATGTATTTACAGTATTTAGGAGATTTGGTATATGAGATTACTAGCGGTGGCCCGTGCTGCGCCCGGGCCCAGCTAGCCGAGTAGTAAGAGCTGTGCGAGCCGCCAGTGCCGAGCTCGGGATGCTAGTCCGGCACGGAGGCCCGGTAGGTTCAAGAACCGAGGGAGCCACAAGTCGAGAGACACACCCAGCATAGCTAGGCCTAGTAGGCCTAGGTTAAATGATGAAAGCGGATGGCTCGTTCTCTCTCACGATGTCTACACTGTGCCCCTAGACTCTTTTTGAAAGCTCCAATGACTGGGGTGCGGTTGATGGGTTGGCGGCCGTATCGATAGCATCGAAACGTACTAATATTGGCCAACTAACTATGCTACGTAAATAGCTCAGGTAAAAGTATAACTGAGGGGTCGGCTGAGCCAAGACTGATCATAGAGTAGGGGTGTGGAGATTTCTTGGTAATCTATTACACGACAGCATTTTCGCAGGCCTTTTATACAGTACATGTGATCCTGTGGCTAAGGTCCTCAGTCGATAATGAATGAGGCAGATGGCAATGAGGACTAGAGATCAAAGGGATGAGCCGCAGCGGATGTCTAAAAAGCGATGAAAGCCGTGTGAGATAAATAAGGGACGTCTTCAGTGCGATTGAACCCCGGACAAACGCGTATGGCAGCCCTTGAGAACAGCACATGAGTTGGCGCAGACCGAAATAAGAATAAGTCCGAATTGAAGAGATAAAAGAGCGAGAATAAGTCCAAACTACATAAAATACTTACTAGTTCTGCGCTCATGCATCTGCGCCGTACACGAGAAGCATGCGAATGACTTCCAGTTTCCCTGCCCGTAACGCCAGATGCAAGGGAGTCCGGCCGTCCTTGTTCTGGGTTGACACATCCGCGCCACGCTCGACCAGCATACGAGCGAATTCCAGTCGCCCCGCTTGCGACGCCAGATGTAATGGAGTCTGGCCATCCTTGTTCCGGGCTGACAGATCCGCGCCACGCTCGACCAGCTTGCGAGCGACTTCCAGTCGCCCCTCTTGCAACATCAGATGTAATGGGGTCTGACCGTCCTTGTTCTGGGCTGACACATCCGCGCCTCCCTCGATCAGCATGCGATAAACTTCCAGGTGCCCCGCTTGCAACGCCCGATGTAACGGAGCCTCGTCGTCGTCGTTCAGGGCTGATACACCCGCGCCACGCTCGATCAGCATGTGAGCGACATCCCGTCGCCCCGCTTGCAACGCCAGATATAACGGTGTCTCGCCGTCCTTGTTCGGTGCCAACACATCCGCGCCAAGCTCGATCAGCATGCGAGCAACATCCAGTCGCCCCACTTGCGACATCAGATGTAATGGAGCCTGGCCGTCTTTGTTCTGGGTTGACACCCCCGCACCACGCTCGATCAGCATGCGAACGACTTCCAGTTGCCCCGCTCGCGACGCCAGATGTAATGGAGCCTGGCCGTCTTTGTTCTGGGCTGACACATCCGCGCCACGCTCGATCAGCATGCGAGCAACTTCCAGTCGCCCCGCTTGCGACGCCAGATGTAATGGTGCCTGGCCGTCCTTGTTCTGGGCTGACACACCCATGCCACGCTCGATCAGCATGCGAACGACTTCCAGTTGCCCTGCTTGCGACGCCAGATGTAATGGTGTCTCGCCGTCCTCATTCTGGGCTGACACCCCCGCACCACGCTCGATCAGCATGCGAGCGAGTTCGGGATAACCGGAAGTGCCAAAGCTTGGATCCCAATTCCCGAGAACCACCAGATGTAATGGTGTCTGGCCGTCTTTGTTCTGGGCTGACACACCTGCGCCGCGCTCGATCAGCATGCGAGCAACATCCAGCTCCTCCGCTTGCAGCGCTAGATGTAATGGAGTCTCGCCGTCCTTGTTCTGGGCTGACGTACCCACGCCACGCTCAATCAGCATGCGAGCGACTTCTGGATGACCGGAAGTGCCAAAATGTGGATGCCAGTCCCCGAGAAACACCATATGTAATGGGGTCTGGCTATTCTTGTTCTGGGCTGACACACTTGCGCCACGCTCGATCAGCAGGCGAGTGACTTCCAGTTGTCCCGCTTGCGACGCCAGATGTAATGGAGTCTGGCCCTCCTCATTCTGGACTGAGACATCCGCACCACGTTCGATCAGCATGCGAGCGACTTCCAGGTGTCCGCGTATCGACGCCAGATGTAGTGGCGTCACGGAGTCGGTGAAGTCTTGAGAGTTCACATTCTGTGAGTGCCGATTGACGAGCAACTCTACTACAGAATGTAAGTCCCAAAGAGCGGCATAATGCAGGGGACTTCCACGGAGTGGTGACGGCCTTTCCTTTCGGCGCCATCGATCCCCTGAATGACGACTTGGGTCGCATATCCAGATGCAAATTGCAAGGTGTGGTTTGCTTGGGTCAAATAGTTCTTTTAATATATCCTTTACATTTCGCGACACGTCCTCGAGCCGCGCATGGTCAGCCCAGTATTCCGCAGCATATTCAGTGAAAGGTAGTTTTCGCAGGCTGTCGCTGGTAACATCCTTGTCGAGGTGTAGCAAATAGCCCAAGCATGCCTGTGCCGCGAGGGTATGAGCGGGTGAGTCGGAAATATGATAATGGCGGAGAATAATGTCATTTGCTTCAGCAAGGCGGGCGGAAAACAAGAACTCCTTGACTGAGAAGTGAGAGAACTGTACAACTTTGTGGTCGGAATTTTCATCATTGACGATGGTAAGAAAACTGGGGCAGGTAGATAGAACCGCGTGCATTGGATCATTCAGGCGCCAATCCTCGCGAAATTTCGGAGTTGGTCCTGCCTTGAAGTCGAATGCGAGCAACTCAGCGAGTTCCTCTATGCGAAGCGGGCGGATAGCCACAGCTACGAACTGAAACAGTCGATGTGCGAATTCCCAGTCTGCCTTGTTGATCTCTCGCAAGGTGCGCTCATATGTCTCGTCGAGCGTCTTCGGTAAATCGGCCAGAGCATGCCGGATTCGTGCTGGGATGCAGCCGCAAATGTAGACGAGCTGACAGTACACCCACCGGAACCTACATCACAGATGTGAGCGAGTCATCAATAACTCAGTATTGACGCCTTACATCCCATCAGCTTTACTTGTAACGACGTCAATGACAAGTTGCTTGTCCTCCGCTTTCCACATTTTGTTTTTTGGACTCGTATTAATGATGGACGTGATGTACTCCTCGATGTCGTTTTTTTGTCCGCGTTCGTCATGCAGAGAAACGGAGCGAAAACATAAAGGACCGAGGGCATCCTTGATGTCCATTTCTGGTCGGCTAGTGACGCATATACGCAGATTCTGAATTTGTGATTTGATAAGCTCTTTTATAAAGTCGAGGACTTTGTCACGGGGCGATGGGATGGAAGATGTGTTCGAACATTCATCTAAAGCATCCACGATTAAGTAGATGGGGGCATGTCCAGGAAGTTTGAGTAGGTCCTTTAAACACCCTGCAAGTTCATCGTCGCTGGGAGGACGCGAACCATTGGCGTGTTCTGAGTAGAACTTGAATAGAAAATCAGAGTAGGGGTTGGATTGATGACAAAATTGAACAAGGAGGGATGAGAGTAGTCCGCGTAGATCGTTCTTTTGATCTTCCCTAAAATCATAGTAAAAGAAGGCCAGTGACGCAAGCCCTACTTTCCTCAAATCATCGATGTCGCCGATGACTGCCGAGCTGCCAACACAATAAGTTCTCCAGATAGGAATATGAAAAGTTTGACGTACCAAAGTACGCTCTTTCCTGCACCTGCTATGAAATGGATAGAATTTCAATCTCTGGAAGAGCGTAAAATCTGGGTAAACTTACGTTTCCCATGCACCCATAAAAGGGAACCCGGAGCCTCTTTCCATTCTGAGAACGAGTTGCCCTGAACGAACCATGCCGCAGACCCACTGTGGCGTAACCCGCTGGCATTGTTATAGTTCTTCCATCGGTCGGGCGGTGACAGCCAAGTTCGAATATCATTCTCCAATTTGTCGCCTGCCAGAGAAAATCAGCGAGTCCGGTTAGCAATCATGGCTTCAAAAATGACTGACGTTTTGACTTGTTCATCTCACTTGCGAGTTGCTGAATGATCTCTACTGTTCAGTCAGCTTCTAAGTTGCCTCATCGTGGCCCCGCAGAACATACCGAGCGCATCCCGGGAATGGTTAATCGATGTTTTGCCGTCTGAAGGGAAGAATACTCAATACCAGGTACAAACTTAGTAAATTTGCTCACCATTAATTACATCCCTCATATTCTGGAAAAGACCATAGACGACCTCGAGGGTCTGCGCCGCAGTTATCCGAGCCTCATCCTCAGTGAGTCGATCCAACCTCCGAAGTACCGCCTCGATGTCCTTCCCTCCGAGGAGCGTCTTCTTGACAAGCGTTGCTGCGTTGCATAGTCAGGTAACATAATATCTCACCTAACATGGACTCACTTAGTCTTCCTTGGTGTATTTGTTTGGTCGCCAAAGCGAGGATGGAGAGTAGCTCCACGAGTATTTTGATGATTATCTCAGTCATACCGACCTTAGGAGGGATCTTGGTATAGATGTCTAGGCGGTCCAAAAAGTGTTTAACCGACTCGAGCAAATCGGCTAATGTGTCGTAATCGTCAAGGACACCCTTGACCGCCCTGATACGTTCGGATGTCACGAAGATGCACGCTCAGGGACGTAAGAAAGGCACATACAGAGAGTAGGATACCGATGCCCGTGTGTATTGCCTTCACAGGTGGAAGAGGCTAGAGAATGACGGTCAGGGACATCGAAACCCAATCGGCGCCTACAGACGTACCAGGCCGAGATGCTGAGCGAAATCTACAGAGGAGGCGCAAGAAAGTTTATGTAGAACTGATAGGACATTCTTGAGTGGTTTTAAGACTTTGTCCTTTCCCCGGATTTCGTTGAAGGCTCCTGTTTGTTCACGAAGAACGACGGTAACGGACTCGACAGAGTCACAACTATGGAGCTTCTTGGCGAGTGGATGATTGACCAATTTCATGCCCGTCTGCTTTTCATAGTCTCGATAGGCAGTCTCAAAGAGCGTCTGAAAGTGAGTTGGTCCTGACTGGTCACTCATGTGGGAAGTAAGGGAGAAATATGGGAGGGGAAAAAAGATTTGGTCTGTTAGGGGGAGATGATGAGGGTGTGATGCGGTGGAAGAAGGACAAGGACAGTCCTCACTTATCGACACAAGCGTCGTCACATGCTAGTTGCCTTAAATGATAGGCGTAGTGAGCGGGCCTATAGGGAGCGAGAGTATGACTTGTTTGGGTGTGTTTGGCAGCACCTTCGTTGCCCCCAATCACCAATCCGTTCTTAAGTCCACCAATCTCAGCGCCAACTCCAATGCCAACTAGACCGCAGTTCACTGGAAAGCCTCGGTCATGGCAACACCAGTCTGTACGTTTTTGTCTTCCCAACATACTCTCCCACCACGCATAGGCATCGTCACAGGTTACTAAAATCCGTGCTGGGTTTTTTTCACCCTTCCAATACCTCTCTATCAACTCAATCAACACTTTCCCAGCGACATCTGTCGACGTTGAGCGAATGTTCAGCCGTGGCCACCTTGTCCTAATGTGCCACGTAAGGATGTCTGGTCCCAACCAACGTAGCCAACCTGGGAGAGATATAGAATTTTAGGGCGAGAGCGGCGAGGAAGGAAAGATAGAAACAAGGAGGAATAGAAGGCGACGGGGGACGCACAACAAAGAACCATATGACCAGAGCTCATCCAACACTCATCCGGTGACACCGCAAGACCTCGTTGGCACACCGAATCCTTATCTCAAGTGTACGGGATGGCACTAAGGAACGGCGATTCCCTATGAAGAGGGCCATAGATGCTGTGAATGGTGTTTTAAAGACAATGACAGACGACTTATCACGTACGTGGGGACGGAATAGTAGACATGAGTTAAAACCCATTCTCCATGCCGATAATTGCAACACCGTGTAATGTAGCTGCCCATTTTCACCTCCAGACGCAAAATCCTCTTAACCATATGATTCTCACGTAACAAATTGACAGTGCTAAGCTTACTTCTGAAAAGTGTTGTCTGGCCCCCACTGGCACATATAGGCACATGACAATTGTTGGTTCATTTGGGTCGATGATGGAGAAGCCTTGTTCTTGGTAATTGGATCACCACATCACCTGAATCTGCGACTTGTTCGTACACCAACGACACCCTCGGGGATGGACATCTAGCTAGCCTTACCTCTCGTTCCCCGAGATGTCTCCAAGGGGGTGTCGGAATTGCACAGCTGGACCGCGGCTCCTTTTTCACAGAAATGGCTCGGAGCTGTAGACTAAGTAAGTATGTAATCAGGGGTATTTCCATTTTAGGGAGATGTATTACCATATATAGGTTGATAAATTACATAACTCGAGAGGTGAGACTTGACCACCGGACAGATGTACACTGTACAGCGTGTTTGTGAGACCACACAGAATGAAAAGACACAATAATCACATTTTACGCACGCTAAGTCATTGGATAGGGGCAGGGTTTAGCAGCAAGGCCGACAGACGACTTCACATCGCACAGCAAGTCGTGCCTTGTGTTGTGCGGGTTGCATCATGGGCCTTGCGTCGTGCAGGTCGCGTCATCGTGCGGGTCATGTCATGAGAATGAGATGGAGAAAGCAGAAGGGGTCGTTGGATGACATGGCGACAAAGTTGAAGACAGGTAGATGGGAAGGATGAGGGGACGGCTTGGATGTAAAGGACGATAAGCCCCATCCTCCATTATGTCAAAGTTTTAAAATACTCACAGGAGCGCCAATGACGATAATAAGAATAAAGGACTTCACAGCCAAGAAAGACGCCAAATATCCAGAGGATCCAGCACGCAATGTATGCAACGGCGCCCAAGACCCAGTTACGACCAGAGCTGGGAACTCCAGGTGTGTCTGGAATTTGGGAACTTTGCGACTCTACGGATGAATTTGGTTCAGCAAAACACAACGGTTGAACAGCACCGTTGCCCGGTAAGAGCCGACTAAATTGACCAAGATACAAATAGCATTGAAGTTGAGGAAAGTATGAAGAGGGGCGTGTGCAAGAATGATGAGGAATAGGTAGAAATGGATGAGCATTTTGTAGGGTGGGTCGCACAGGAGTTTGAGATGCAAGCCAAGAGATCAGAACTTTGGCAGTGTCACGATAGCGGCATGTAAGCGGGCATCCGGTGTCTGGGAAGAAAAAAAGAGTCATCCAATTGCAGATGCTTTCGTAACACGAGGCCATACATAGAAGTGGAAGAAAGGTTACGAAGAAGGGCAATGAGGAATGGTGGCACCGGCACTACTGCCTATCCACGTCGTCATCGTCCGACCTGTCCCTGGCTTGCGACAACCACCAGAACCTGCACCTGTGGCAGTCGCAGCATTCGAGTCCTGCATCCTGATGATTTGAACGAAAGTGGCGTGGGTTTGCACCCACTGAGAAAAGCATGAGCATCTGTTGTTGATCTTCGCTGGTGCTGTGTTATGATTACGTGTCTCAGCGACTCATTTTCTGCCTACATTCTTGCTTCCGGACTGATGACTGATGTACGATACGATTGAGATCCAGAACCCTGTGCCCTTATTGTTTTCTACAACCCTTGACCCAGGGCCTTAAGCCCTTGACTCAGAACCCTGTGCCCATGTCTGTATATACTGTAAGCGCTCCAGTAGACAGAACTGCCCTTCAGGCTCGTTCTTCTTGTGAATACAGGAAGTCTACCAGCATCCAGACTGAACTCTCAGGGTGTCTCAGACTCTCGACGTACTGTAGAGCTGCGACGAGCACTTCTTCACCTCTTACTGTCTTTCTGCCTCACATCTGAGTAGGCAGCTCCTTGTCTAAGGACAAGCTTACAGACCGACCGAACGACTCAGCACGACACCGGAACCTGACGGTGACATTAGAACGAGCCTCCCCTAAAAATGGCATCATCATCGAAGCAGAAACAACCAATCCGAGGACGAGACTGGCGATATCGGATCGACTATGAAGAAGGACGACGACCCCTCGATGCAGAGGACGCTGCCCTGATCCGACTACTGTTTGCACTGACACCCAAACGAACCGATGAGATCCCAGCGGAATACACCACAGGGCTCACATTTCAAATAACCGGAGTAGAACCGGTGAGACTCCCATGGACGGGCTACTACGCAATCGTAGACCAGCACATCATTGGAATCGCCAATGGTTACGGACTCTAGTTCGAAATTAGGAAACGGGACGACACCTGGGAAGCCTATAGAAGGGCACGACTATCCCTAAACCTTAAAGAATGGCCCATTGAAGGGCTCAACCTAGGAACACTGGATGCCACGAGCACACCACTACCCGGGTCACGAGCACCCACCCCCACCTCATCTCACCACTCCACCACGGGAGGATTCCCCACACAACCCACCTACCCACAATCCTCACAAACACCGAGAGGAGGGGGAATGAGGCCGAGAAAACCACGAGGCACGGGAGACGACCCGTTCGGGATCGAGGACTTGGACGAGGACAAGGAAAAGAAACCGAAAGGAGGAAGAAAGCTAGAAGGAATCACACCAACCAAGTTCACTGGAGACCGCAGCGACACCATAAAGTTCCTCGCAGCATTCAAACGCTACATGCGAATGAACTACGATGCGGACATCGCGAAAGACCCATTCAAAAAGTGTAACTTCTTCCTATCCCTCATCGAAGGAAAAGACACCGAAGGATGGGTAATGATGCAGGACGACTGGCTCGATAAAATCAGCATCGGGAAGATCGCACCTCCCTGGCAAATGAGTGAATGGGACGTCATGGAGGTAGAATTCAAAAAGGCCTTCATTGACTATGCAGAGCATGAGCGAGCCAACGCCGAGTTACGACAACTGAAGATGGAGAAAGGAGATGTGGACGCATACATAGCGCGCTTCCAACAACTGGCCCATCGGGGTGGGCATAACGTTGACGAACCGGAGGTCCTCCGAAGATTCGCACAGGGACTCCCTTCGGCCTTGGCAACATCGTGCCTCCAACTACAAGACCCAGACACCTTCGAAGGTTGGACCACCGCGGCACAATGCAACCATAAAGTATGGCTAAAAAGACAAAGCCTACAAGGGGAATTTTCCGCAACCCAACCTAGGAATCCTCCCAGAAATAACACCTTTGCCAACCTATCGTCATGGCGCAAACGTGGAGGAAGCCAAGGGGGCCAGCGACAAGGACCCAGGATGCTCCCACCACAAGACCCAAACGCGATGGACACGAGTGCCGTGGCCAGGAAGGCCACGACTGAGGCTGAGAAACAAAAACACCGACAAGAAGGGCGCTGCTACGAATGCTCCAAACAAGGACATGTGGCACACAATTGCCCCAACAGAAAACCACGCATCAAAGCCACCGCATCGACCCTCGAAACAGCCCTGCCAAGCTACGACAAACTTGACCAGGGAGACGCACTTGCCGAATACGCGCTGAAGCTCAACGACGAGCAAAGGGATATCTTCCTAAAGAAGGT
This sequence comes from Russula griseocarnosa, assembly GCA_022884055.1. NCBI lineage: Eukaryota > Fungi > Basidiomycota > Agaricomycetes > Russulales > Russulaceae > Russula > Russula griseocarnosa. Next base: position 70,276 of record JAGKRU010000081.1, on the reverse strand, counting down.
CATGGGAGAAATGACAAGTGAGGATTTTCCAGAGGCCTGAGCGCTATGGCTCTCGCTCGGGCCTGTAGTATGGACTCAGTGTACATAGCAAAAAATAAATTCATCAAAGTTCCCCTCACGCTATACACGACCGAACAACGAACCGATCAAGAAGCACTCCTCGATAGTGGAGCCACGGAATGCTTTATAAATCCTAACATAGTAAAGCAGAGCAATATCACCACCGTAGAGCTCAAACGACCCGAAAAGTTAGGAATGTCGATGGAACGACCAACCGACTAGGGAAGATCACTCAAGCAGTGGATCTCATGGACCAGTACAACGAAACGATAAATCGACACCGTTTCCTAGTGGCTGACATCGGAGAAGACGATCTAATCCTAGGGTATCCATTCTTCGAAGCGGCCAACCCAGAAATAGATTGGACGACCGGCAAAGCACCAGGAGTCTTCATCCTTTCAGACTGTACTGACTGGTGAGAAGAAGAAGGAGGGTGGTTCCATGAAAAAATAGCCAAAGTCACCATGGCCCAACAACTCGCAGAGCAGGCCGCAGACAAGAAACAGAGGACCTGGGATGAACTGGTCCCGACGGAGTACCACAACCACAAAGAGGTGTTCTCCGAGCAAGCCTCCGAACGGTTCCCCAGTGAGAGACCTTGGGATCACACAATAGACCTCAAACCTGACGCGCCTACATCCATCGACGCAAAGGTATACCCATTGGCACCCAAAGAGAAGGAAGAACAGAAAAAATTCCTAGACGGTAACCTACGACTAAAACGCATCCGCCGGTCGAACTCTCCGTATGCCAGCGGATTCTTCTTCATCAAGAAAAAAGACGGAAAGTATAGACCGGTACAGGACTACCGAAATCTCAACAAGTGGACGATACCCAACAAATACCCACTCCCTCTTATCAGCGACCTGATCCACGATGTCGCCGATAAAAAATTATTCTTCAAATTCGATATTCGATGGGGATACAACAACGTACGGATTAAAAAGGGGGACGAGTGGAAAGCGGCTTTTAAGACGAGCGAAGGACTCTTCGAACCTACAGTCATGTTCTTCGGACTGACTAACTCGCCAGCCACCTTCCAGACCATGATGGACGACATCTTCCAAGAAGAAATCGCACAGGGATGGCTCAAAATCTACATGGACGACGCGGTGGTGGCCACCGAAGACGACGAAGCAGACCACAAGGCAAAAGTCCACCACTTCCTGACGAAACTTGCCCACCACGACCTCTTTCTCAAACCAGAAAAATGCTTCTTCCACGTAAAAGAAGTCGAATACCTTGGTGTCATCATCGGTGGAGGTAAGGTCAAGATGGACCCTGTCAAAGTAGAAGGCATTGCAAAGTGGCCCATCCCCACTTCCGTCAAAGAAGTACAAAGCTTCCTAGGATTTTGCAACTTCTACCGTGCCTTCATCCCGAGCTTCTCCCATATGGCACGACCCCTAAATGACCTCACCAAGAAAGCTCGACAATGGTCGTGGGGACCCGAGGAACAAAGCGCCTTCGAATAACTCAAAAACACCTGCATATCCTACCCAGTACTCCGAACCGCCGACTGGAATCGACAATTCATCCTTGAAACAGACACCTCGGGATATGCACTTGGTGCTGTCCTCATGCAGGAATTCGAGGATGGAATACACCCAATTGCATTCCATTCACGAAGTCTACTCCCCGCCGAACGAAACTATGACGTGCACGACAAGGAACTCGCCGGAGTAGTTTTTGGCTTTAAATGCGGCCGACCATTTCTACTCGGCGCCCGCCACGCGATCCGCGTACGCACGAATCACAAAAACCTCCAATACTTTCGCCAACCACAGAAGGTTACGGGACGACAAGCATGATGGTTCCAATTCCTACAAGACTTCGATTACACCCTGGAACACATCCCCGGCACATCTAACACCATCGCTGACCTCCTGTCCCGTCGCAAAGACCTTAACGAGGGAGTGAATTCAGAAGAACCACGCATACTCCTACAAGACCATCTTTTCCTCAAAAAGACGTTGATACGCTGACCCGCCGCTATATGCGGAACTACGCGGGACTATGCGGAGGCGGAAGCGGGTCGAAGCGCAAGAGAGTCCGGAGGTCTGGGAATCAGCCGGTTCCGCGGTCCGTAACTATACCTAATCCTAATCCAAGCCTACTGCGGCCCGGACTGACGCTGGTGGAGCACGTCGGAGCTCCTACTGTATGCAAAGTGCCGAAACGCGGTGCACTCTAATTCTAACGCGGCGCGGTGTAAAAGAGAGAGAAAGAGAGAGAGAAGAGGGAGAAGTGGTAGCTTGATTGCTTGCTCTACTCCTACCTACACTACACCTTTTATACTGTTCTAGGAGGCCGCACAGACCTCTTGCTTTTCCTCCAAGTTGCACCGCTCCTACAAGTCTCTCTATGCGGCCCACTGCGGGCCGTGTACTCCGCCGAGTGTGCCTCACACCACTGAATAGGTTTCCATCCTTCTGACATCGCCTAATGGAGGGTGGCATCGCCTAGAATGACTTGACACCGGGTGGCCGCTTACTGTCTTTGGCCGAGGCGGGTAGTTAGGTCGACGTGGCCAATTTGACCCAAAACGGGAGGTCTGCTTGTGTCCGCATCGGGATGTCCGAGCCGCCCGAGGCTCCGCTTTTGGGTTAGGTGGGATTTTGCTTCCGCTTTGTTGGGATTGGCCATGCCTTAGGACCGATGGACCGATGATCTTCGGAGTTCTGCCCGACTCTCTGGGCCGCTGACTTCACTCCATCACGCTATCATCCGGTCCGCACCGCTCCGCCGGCCGCGGTGGCCCGCATTCCCGTGTACTGCCGCGGACGCCGCGTATCACCTCCTCCCTACTGAGCTCCTGACTGTCCTCAGTCAGCTGGACCGCTGCTCCGTCCGCGAATCTCCAAGATAACACTCTAATCTAAACTCTATGTCTAGATCCGTCCGATCCGTGGCTCTCCGGTGTCCGACTCCCTAACTCCTCTTTTGCTCGCCTTGTAGTCTGTCTGTGGCCCGTGTGGCTTCGTCCTGTGGTTTTGCGGGGTGTGTCGTGAGGGTTGGTTGTGGGCCTTTGCACATTGCGGTCCATTGTGTCGACTTGTCTCGTTGGGGGCCGCGTGTCCTTTGTCCGACCCGAAGCGGTAAGTGTTTCTCGCGGTGTTGCCTTGTGGCGGAAGGGGGATTTAACCGGAGGAGGCGCCTTGAGGCCTCCTCACTTCTTCCCTCTAACCGTCTCCTCCTGCCATGTCGCAACCTCCTTCCTCCTCGCAGACTCCTTTCTCTTTCTTCCAAAAGGCGCAATACGAACAGGCGCGCCACAAGGCTCTGGCACTGGGCAGATCGCTGGAGTCCATTTTCGATAAGGACGCCGCGCGGGATTGGGTAGAGGAGTGGGGGAACCGTTTGGTGCGTGGCTGAGGCCTCCTGCCTTGCCTGGCTTCTGACCTTTTTGCTTAGGACAAACTCGAACGCTATGCGGCTCCGTTGCACGTCGATCCCGGATCTGATGCCGCTGTGTGCGAGGTCAATAGTTCGGCGCACCGTCGTCTTCTTCCCTTTGCGACTTCGGACTGGGTCCAGATCACGCCCAGCATGGTCGCGGGCCTCGAGGAGCTCATGGGGGACTCGGTCCTGGCGTTACGCTCGGGAATCGTTCCCTGACTTCATTCCGCCGGTGTCTCGTCCTGAGACCCTCCAGCTTGAGGCTGCATCTTCCGCGTCCTCGGTACCTTCGCCGTCCACGGTTCCGCCCATCTCGCGTACGCCTTCGTCGAGTTCTGGGTTTTCGCAGCCTTCTCCGGTCGACTCCGGGGCTGAGTCCGCATCTCGGCCTACTCGGCCTTTGCCTCGGGCTGTCTATCATTGTCAACGAATCGCTTCTCCTCCCGCCGCTTCTTCTTCCAGTGCTGTCGCGCCTCATGCGTTTACTACGACGCCTCGTCCTGCGGTCCCTCGGTCTGCGACTTCGGTTCGCCGAGCTGCGACTGCGGTCGTCTCGACACCTGCTGCCAAGGAGCCCCCTGCGCCGTCTGTGGCTCCTCGCCTTGCCAAGAGGCCAGTGTCTTCTGAGGAGGCGCAGCCCATGGATCCACGTCCGGGAGGCTGGGAGACCTGCGCGCACTGCAAGAGGCGCAAACAGCGGTGTTCGCCTCCGAAGGGGTCTGAGCCCCTTATCTCAAGTGCACTACTTGCATCCATGACGGGACGGACTGTGTTCCTGTCCCTAAAGAGGCTTCTGGGGTTTCTGGTGCGTGGTCTTTCCTTTCCTTTCCTTCTTTTGCTGACTTGTCCGGTTTTCTAGCTCCTTCTGGGTCTGGGTCGCGGGCCCTTCGTCCACGTGTTAAGATCACGCCGACTTCGCCTCCTTCCAAGTCTCGCGGGGGTACTACACCCTCTTCTTCGATCAGCAAGTTCCCGGATGAGCCACCGGCGCTCCCTCTTCACGGGACAAGGGACGAGTCCCTTCGCGATCTCCAGCATTGGCGTGCGGAGATTGTGTCTGCGCGCGGTGATCGTCTCGCTGCCCAGTCATCTCGCTTTGTTGCGGTGGCAGCCCGGAAAGCTGCTGAGGTCACCCTGGAGTCCGCGGCCTCTCAGGAGGCCCTCGCAGGTCGTCGCGTTGATGATGCGGAACATCGGCTCCGCACGGCCTGGGACAATTACATCCTTTTGTACGGTCGCGCCTCGGTTCCTAGTGAGTTGTCGTTGGATTCCGCGGTTTCGGGCGAGGATAAGGGTAAGGGTCACGCTTCGACTCCCGAGGGTGGCGATGTGGATGATGGCGAGGAAGAGATTGCGGAACGCGGGTTAGGGGATGACGAGGGTGCGGACAGCCTTGAAGGCCAAATGGACTTGTCTTAGTCTACGTTTGTCTTCAATTTGTTTCAAATAGAGCGTGCTTGTTCTTCTTTTTGTGTGACTTGTCTTTGTGTGATCTGATCTAGGCCTCGGGTCTAGGGGCTCCTCCCTACTGAAAGAAAGGCTGTCCTCAGCCGCAGGGTGAGAGTAATATGTGATTTGTGAAGGTGAAAGTAAAAAAGGTGATTTGAGTAAAAAGGAAAAAGGCGTCGGGGGGTGTTTGAAGGTGCTGAGGGCGGCAGTCTTCTCCTGGTTCGCACGCGGGGTGTTTTTGGAGTTGAAAAAAAAAAAAAACTTTTTAAAATTCATAGCACTACAGAGCGGGATGGTTGGAAAAAGATCGGGGGTAATCGCAAGCAACGCGGGGTAAAAAAAAGCAACTGGTTGGGCTGACGCCGCGCTTCGGAGGACCTTTTGTGCAACGCAGCTGCCGCTGCTTCCTCACAAGCCAAAAGGGTGGCGGCGCTACTCTCAGAGCTGAGGAAGCCGGCCTGGAAGGGTACGGGCGCAACGCTGACGCGAGCTCCTAACCGCTGATCTGCAGGTGACTGGGTCTGTGTCATCACTGAGTAACACCGGCCGCCCCTCTGTCCGCCTGGTCCGCAGAAGAGGGCAGCTCGCCTAGAAGAAAACAAATGGGAGAATGGAAACTCGGGGACATTGTCTGGTAAGTATAGCACAATCTGGGTCCGAGACTTATGAAACATGGTATAAACTTGCCGCAAACTGGGGGATCTCCTCCCTACTGAGAGACTCTAAGTCTCCTCCTCCTCATCGCTTTCGGGCAAGTCGAGTTTGACGTCGTCGTTGGGTATGGAGGGTTCTTTGGCGATCTCGGGGTAGTCGGGGTCCGCAACGGTCGTATCTTCGAGTTCGCAGAGGCGGGCTGCGGATACGTCTATGTGTTGTTCGAGGTCTGGGAGGTCGAGATGTTCCCGGGCAAAGTACGGGACGAGACAGAAGGCCGCTATCGGAGCGTGCGCGAGCGTGCCGTCCAGGTCACAAACAATGTAGGCGGTGCCACGGTTGCGGGATACAACGACCATAGGTCCAAAGTAACGCGGCCGCATTTTCTTATTGAGTGCCTTCTCGATGGCAGTGTTACAAATGAGGACGAGGTTGCCTTTGCGAAAGTTGAAGTCACGGATGACTCCAGCGTGGTTGTGCTTGAAGCGTAGCGCGGCGCGGTTTCGAACTTTGTGTATGCGGTCGCGGAGGTGGGCGAGGTCTTCTTGTCGTTTTTGTAGCGCAATGGCGCGGCGCGCAATGAGGTCGGTCGTCGAGAGAAGCGAGTCTGGCGGGGGAAGCAAGTAATTTGCCTCTATGATGTCGAAGGGTAAAAGCGGGTGAGTGCCTGTGATCGCAAAATAAGGGGAACAACCCATGCGCTTCCGCGGGGTTACGCGCTCGGACCAAAACACAGACTGAGCAACCTGAGACCACTTGTGTTCCTCGCCGTCGGAGGCCTTGAAAAGGGCCTGTCGGACGTCGAAGTGCGAGCGCTCAGTGATGCCGTTAGCGCGGGAGTTGTAGCCGCTGATCCAGATATGCCTGATATGGTATTTCTTCTCGAGGTGACTGAGTGCGGCGACGAATGGCTTGCCGTTGTCCGAGACGATTTCGACGAGGGTTCCCCAGCGGCACAGGATGTCCTGGAAAATCCAATCGCCGATGGTTTGCGCGGTCTCCTTGCGGAGCATGCGGTACTCAGGGTAATGGGTGAGCGAACAACGGCCTTGGACGATGTAGGCGAAACCTCCGGAGCGTGGGAGATGCATAGTATCCATATACATCTTAGCGAATAGCGGGGCCGGAGTGGCGACGACGGGCGGGATGGAGATTTGACGGGTCTGGCGGAGCTGACAGATGTGACAAGTCCGAACATACCAGGTGACATCGCGGCCAACGAAGGGCCACCAATAGTGTTCCAATAAGAGGGCGTGCATGGCGTAGAATCCTTGGTGTCCGATGTCGTTGTGTGCGGCCTCCATGGCCCGTGTGCGCTGTCCGAGGAAGAGCACTCGCTTGTGTGCTCCCTGAGGGTCTCGCTTCCAGATCGCGCCGTTCATGAGGAAGAACACGCTAGCGTAGCGGATGGTCATGGCAAGACTGTGGTCGGAGAGTCCTTTGGGGCGCTTGAGCGTTTTGAGCCAGTCGTATGCTAGTGCGAGGCGCTTTTCTGCCCAGTGCGCCGCCTCCAAGCGTGGAGCGGCGTATGGGATGTTGAGGTACTTCTCTTTGTCTGCGTCGTTGGGCTCTGGTGGAGGTTGTGCGACTTCTTGGACGGCGAGCTGGTGAAGGATGCTGACGGATGCGGTGGATGGCTTGACGGGGTTGATGATATGCATGAATCCGTATAGGCGGTCGACCCAGTCGTCGAAGGCCTCGGTGTCGTCCTCGTCCTCTAGATCGTCGGGTTGCGGAGGTCAACGAGAAAGCCCATCGGGGCCATGAGTCTTGCCGGGGACGTGTTGCAGTTCGAAGTGAAAGGTCAAGATGGATACTATCCATCGATTAACGCTGGCGGAGGGGGCTATGTCTGGATTATTCAGCATTCCGCGGATGTACCTGGCGTCTACTTCGACAGTTAGGTTCCTGACGCCGACAAGGAAAATTTTATAAGCGTGGAGCGCTCGGAACAGGCCGTAAAGTTCCAATTTGGGTTGCGAGAAGCGGCGCTCCCTGTCGTTTAGGGGTATTGATCCGAAGCGCGCAAAGTACCGCTTCTTGGGGTTCTGGGGGTCCGCTTGGCAAAGAAAGAATCCCACCGCAATGGGGGACATGTCGACGGCGAGAATAACGGCGGCATCGGTAGAATAATCGATGGGTCGGAGCATGGGGGAATCGACGAGTGCCTGCTTGAGGTCTTCTTGGGCCGCTATTTCTTCCGGTCCGAATTGAAAGGGAACTCCCTTGCGCATGAGGTTGACTAGTGCGTTAGCGCGCTTCGCAAAGTGGAGGATAAACATGCGGCACACGCCTATGGTGCCGAGGAATGCCCTGACTTCGGAGACATCCTTGCATGGTCCCCACTTCGTGATTTTGTCGACGTACTTGTGGTCGGGGAGGCGGCCTTGCGGAGTGCAGTGGTGTCCAACCACTACGATCTCTTCGGCGCAAAGGGTGGACTTGAAACCGCTGAACGTGCCACCGCTGTACTTGATGCGCTGGACGACGCGGTTGAGGTTTTGGAAGTGCTCCCAGACGAAACGGCGGATGCCTGGGTTCTCGAGGATGCGCTCCTCCGTGCCGTCCGCGAGGATGTATTTTCCTGCGGGGCTGCGGATCGCAACGTCGTCAATGTAGGGGACGGTGGTATCGGGGATCTTGGGCTGTAATATGTAGGTAATGTCATCGTGAAAAATGGGAACTGAATTGGTCCACCCCATCGGGAGGGTGACCAGTCTAAGTGTTCCGAAAGGGGATTGAAATGTTGTGAGGTCGCGAGATGTTTCGGAGATGCCGCGCTCGTCGTAGCCGATGTAGAGGTCGAGCATGCCGCCGCAAGCGCGGCCTGCGAAGTGCTCGCCGATCTGATTGGTAAATGGGGTGACTCTGGCGTGCTTGATGGTGACTTTGTTGAGGGGCTCGAGGCTGTGTACAATGCGGAGCGTTTTGCCATCCTTTTTGACGACGCAAAACCATCGCGAGCGGTACGAGGAGTTCGAGGGTTCGTATACTTCGGCGTCGAGCTTTTTGCGGATAAGCTTGCAGACCTCCTCATAGAGGCCAGGCGGAATCGGAATGTTCTTTTGCGTCCAGGGTTTGTGCGGAATCGTCGGGATTTCGATGGGCGGGAAGAAGTCCTCGTGGAAGTGTCCGCGCTCCATATCGCACCAAGCAAAGCCGAGCTCCTGGATGCTCATGAAATGGTGCATAAGATCTCGCTCCGTGGGTAAGAGGAAATCACCTGGGTGCGCTCGGTCTATGACCTCCTTTCACTCCTCGGTGTATCGCGCGGTCGGGGTATATGGTGGAGGTCGCGGTGACAGGGCGGGCATGTCTTTGAGGGGTCGCCCTTGATGTTGCGAGTGATCCGGAACCTACTCGGAAGTTCCGTTTCGACTGGTCGGACCTTGACACCTACGGGCTTGTACTTCTTGCCCGCGTATATGGCTCGGGGGTCCTCGCGTTTTGTATGGTGTACGTTCGCTTATACTGTAGCGGAACGGTGGGGGTATCGTCTAAGCTAGTCTCGGAAAGGAAAGAATCTCGGAAGGGAAGAGAGTCTATGTCACATAAGGAAAAGTATGCCGCTGCCAGGTCTTCTTGGCGGGTATCTTTGGGCAGTGGTGCGCAGGCTTCCAGGGAAAGGTTCTCGGTCTCGGGGTCGAAATATACACAAAGCGCGAGCTCTCCTTGGCCGTCTGCCAAATCATCGATGCTCAAAAATCCTGCTTCTTAACGCGGCGGTCCGCAAACTTGAAACTGCCACACGGGATCGTCGGGACGGTGGCCTTTCGGCTCGTATTGGGGTCGATGATTGTAATGGTTTGATTTTCATCCGCGAAGTTGCGGACGACGGACTGCGTGAGGACGTCGAAGGGGTGTCCAAGGAGGATGTCGTAGGCGGGGTTGCAGAGTATGTGGACCTGTAAGTAAAGTGTGATGTCCCCGACCAAGAACGGAACATTTCGCGCCAGTCCTAGCGACTGGTCGACGCCGCCGTTCGCGGACATCATATGTAACCGGATAGTGGGGTCGTAGTGGAGCGCAAGAGCGTTACAAACCTCCTCTGACATGGCTACAACTTGGCAGCCGGGGTCGAGGATTGCTTCCACTTTGTCTTGGCCGTCGACAGTTGGAAGGATTGCACGTAGTGCTCGGGACTCTGCTGCAACTGCCATGGGAGGGTCCACGGCGTTGCCGGACCCGTTTTCGTGGAGGTAGGCTTCGTAGGGGTCGGCGATAATTGTTGCGTTTGGCGGTGGTGTTCATGCCGCGGCCGAGAAGGCTGCTGGCATATGCGAGAGGCGGTTCATTTTGCTGGAGAGGGGTGCGGGGCTGTCATCGTCGGGGATTTCTTCTATGGTGGCGTGCGGGACGGGGTCGAAGCGGACTTGTTTTTCTACGCCGCCGTCGTCGAGGGCCTCCTCCACTAGGGCTTGAGCTACCGCGTCCCGCGGTACTCGGCGTTTGATGGTGGCATCCGCGACTTGGGACCGCACCTCGGGGCAAGCGAGAGTAACTCGCGCTGGGTGACGGTGATGGGGTCTCCATCGCGCGTTCGTAGACGGTGCGGGCGACGAGGGGGTCGAAAATTTTCGCGGTGTTGTGAAACCCGGGCTCGCTTCTTCCCGCCGCGGGTGCTTTTATCGTGGGATGGGATGGTCCTGGTATGACTCCGTGAGTAGCATCAGGGGCTGAGGCGTACGGGTGTTCTGGTTCCTGGGGGTTTCCAGGGCCTTGCCCTTCTTGGCTCCGGCCGTCTCCTGCTCTTCTGACAGGGCTGTTTCGGTGGGTTGCCTTTCTGGAGCCGCGCTGCTGCTACCGCCGCCGGCGTTATTTCCAGTTCCAGCGCGGCCACGCTTGTGCAGTGGTAGGGTGGTTATAACCACTTCGGGCGGGGAGGGAAAGGTCACTTCAGGGCGTATACCCAGTGGGCAATTCCTTCGGTCCCTGTGCTGCGTTAGGTGCGGGATAGCTATAATAAGACTGACCCGCTGTAGCGTGCGAAGGCGCTGTCGCGGCTGGAGCTGCCGTCACCTCGACGTACATCTGCGCGGCCATCTGTCCGGGGTTCTGCCGGTGCCATTCCTCGACATGGTTGCGCATCCAGGTTCCAGGAATGTTCCGGGGTACCATCGTGCCTGTGGGAAGGACTACCTTACCTTCAGGATTGCGTTTGCACTTCCCGAACCGGGTGAATTCCTCCACGATTTCGCACTCCCGGATGAAGTGGCCGGGCACTCCACAAAAGTTGCAGACACTGCCTCCAGCTGCGTTCGTCCCCGCAGAGGCGGCTCCCGAGGGTCTTGGCCTACTGGGCCCCGACTGTTGGGTTTGCAGGATGTTCTTGACGGTCTCAGAGAGGGTGGCGATGGCGGCGGTGAGGGTCTTGAGCTTGACCTGGGTAGCGTCTACTTGAGCCGGCGAGGTCTGAGTCGGAGTTGAGAATAAGGCTGCATTTTGAGTTGGTGCCGCCAAAGCTGTCGAAGCGCCCCTGAGTACGTAGTGTGCCACCTCGTAGATGTCAGACAGCGCGTAGGGTCGTCAGGGAAATGGTCGATCAATTTTTGCTGGAGGCGCTGCCGTACTTTTGCCTCAAGCTGGGGGCCCAAGCCACGGAAGAAAGACCGAGATTGTTCCTGTGTTGCCAGCCGATTTTTGCTAATCAGGTACCACGAGATGAGCAGGAACCGGCAGTGGTATTCGCCGAGTTCGGCTGAGCTGACAATGGTAGTGCGCGCATAGTGGCCGATCACCAAGTCTAGGTCCTGGATCGAGAAGTTTGGTCGCTTACGAGCCCAGGTAAAGTTTAAAGATCTCCGCTTTGAAATCTTCATATGTTTTGGTCGCGTCTTGCCAGGCCTCCGTCGACTTCCAGAGGTTCTCTGTCTGGACCTTGAGGTACTTGAGGGCACCTTTCTTGCGGTCCGGGTTGTCGGCTACGTTATGGAGGGTAAAAAGGTCCTCAAGATCCGAAAAATACCTCGAGAGCTCCTCGGGCCTGCTGTCATCGAAGCTGGGCGCCGAGCGCTCACTTCAGCCGGGTAGATTTGATAATGCCATTCTTGGGATAGCGGGAGGCTGTGTGGGTGGCGGTAGTTGTTGTTGTTGTTGGAGGGCGCTTGTCGCGGGCAGAGCTTGTACCTGAGCCGGATTTGGTGCGTTTATTGTTTGATTTGGGATTGAGGCGGGTCGGGTTGTAGCCGGCGCACTTGCTCTTGCGGGTGGTGACGTTGGGGTGTTGCCGGGTTGCTGACTAGTTGAGGCGGAGTTTGGGCCGTCGGCTGTGCTGACTGCACCTTCGTTTGGGATCGAGTGTTTGGCACCGTTGGAATGATGAGGTGCTCGACTTCTTCTTCGCTGGGGCCCGCACTAGGCGAATGCGGGTTCGAGTTCGGTTCGCTGAGGTTGCTAAGTTCGCTTGTGGTGCCCGGAGTCGATTCTCCGAGCGGGGTAAAACTTCCAGGGAAGGACGGTTCGCGTCCCTCTGATCCTTCGGACTCGTTAACTTCGAGGCCGGAATCTATCAACTCATCGAAGAACGAGCGATCGCTGCCTTGCTCTTCAGGTTCTTCAAAGAGCGGCTGTCGCGGCGCGTTCGGTACACAATGATCTAAAGAAATAAGTGGAGCGGGCTGATACTTTTGAACTCTGACCTCCCACGTTGGCCACCAAATGATACGCTGACCCGCCGCTATACGCGGAACTACGCGGGACTATGCGGAGGCAGAAGCGGGTCGAAGCGCAAGAGAGTCCGGAGGTCTGGGAATCAGCCGGTCCCGCGGTCCGTAACTATACCTAATCCTAATCCAAGCCTACTGCGGCCCGGACTGACGCTGGTGGAGCACGTCGGAGCTCCTACTGTATGCAAAGTGCCGAAACGCGGTGCACTCTAATCCTAACGCGGCGCGGTGTAAAAGAGAGAGAAAGAGAGAGAGAAGAGGGGAGAAGTGGTAGCTTGATTGCTTGCTCTACTCCTACCTACACTACACCTTTTATACTGTCCTAGGAGGCCGCACAGACCTCTTGCTTTTCCTCCAAGTCGCATCGCTCCTACAAGTCTCTCTAGCGGCCCACTGCAGGCCGCGTACTCCGCCGAGTGTGCCTCACACCACTGAATAGGTTTCCATCCTTCTGACATCGCCTAATGGAGGGTGGCATCGCCTAGAATGACTTGACACCGGGCGGCCGCTTACTGTCTTCGGCCGAGGCGGGTAGTTAGGTCGACGTGGCCAATTTGACCCGAAACGGGAGGTCTGCTTGTGTCCGCATCGGGATGTCCGAGCGCCCGAGGCTCCGCTTTTGGGTTAGGTGGGATTTTGCTTCCGCTTTGTTGGGATTGGCCATGCCTTAGGACCGATGGACCGATGATCTTCGGAGTTCTGCCCGACTCTCTGGGCCGCTGACTTCACTCCATCACGCTATCATCCGGTCCGCACCGCTCCACCGGCCGTGTGGCCTGCATTCCCGCGTACTGCCGCGGACGCCGCGTATCAACGTATCTCGCAGACGACCCAAACAAACGAAGACAAGCAGTCCGAGAACTCCACGACACACCCTCAGCGGGACACCCAGGCATAGCGAACACATGGGAGCTAGTACGGGAACACTACGAAGGCCCCAAATTACGAAAGTTCGTAGAGGAGTACGTAAAAGGATGCCCTACATGTCAAGAAACAAAAACAAACTACAACGGAGAAAGGCACCCCTACAACGTTTCGACACACCAGTAGAACAAGGCCCATTCCAATATGTATCGATAGACCTCATCACAGACCTCCCAAAATCTGATGGTTTCGATGCAATACTCACCATAGTGGACCAAGGGTGCACAAAGGCAGCAAATTCATACCCTGCAACAAGACCATCGATGGACCGGAGTGGCAGACCTGTACTTCCGCAACCTAACGTCTTGGGTAGGTGTCCAAAAAGGATCATCTCAGACGAGACCCACGTTTCGCATCGCAATTCTCGCGATCCCTGTGCCAGAGCCTAGGTATTCAACAAAACCTATCGACCGCGTTCCACCCTAGGACAGACGGACAGACGGAAAGGATGAACGCCTGGATAGAACAGTATCTTCGAGCATGGACCACGGGGCGACAGGACAACTGGGTAAAACTACTCCCACTTGCAGAATACGCCCACAATTCATGGAAACATGACGCGACACGTCATACACCTCACGAACTCCTCATGGGCTTTAAACTGCAGGTACACGTAAAGTTCCAATCAGACAAGGTGCCAGCGTCAGCAGACCAGGTTCGAGCCCTTCAAGAGACACGAGAACGGGTCCAGAAGCTTCTGGAAGCACTACAGCAGGGCAAGGATGCACGTAAGCCAGCGGAGATGAACAAAGGCGAAAAAAGAGAGAGAGATATGCAACGTTCGATCTCCGGTTGCGGAATCGCCAAGGGTGGGAGTATGTCCGGGGAATCGTCCTGGTGCCCCTGGGCGCCGATAGTGCCTGGACCCTCTCTACAAATACAGCGATTGGGTAGTAGCCAATCGTCATAAGCAACGGCCTCCTCCTGGCTCCTCTCCATCCAGTATTTGGCTCGATGATCGTTGAGAATTCGTCTCATCTTGCCAATAGGTTAGTGTTGGGGTGGGTGCCAGGTGGCAGTAGTGGAAGGAAGCACCAGTAAGCGAGAGCGGAGAGCCGGTGGTCGGGGGGCCGAGATCGTTCTGGCAGCAAGGCGAGTGGTGGGACGGATTCGTCTAGCTGCAGGGTAGAAGCCCTTCCTCCCTTCGAAGAGACGTTGAATGTCTGGGTGAGATGCGTCGATCCAAGGCTTGACACGGGGCCAGTAGGGTGGGGGATTCCATTGAGATGAAAGCTCTTTAAAGGGGGCGTTTTAAAGCGTCTTTATCTGTCCGAGATGGGCTGTGGCGGTGATATACTTCCCTATTTTAAAGGGTCGGGGTCGGGGGCATGATATGTTGGCCATCGGGCTGCCCAGTGTTATCGACTGCCGGCCACCCATACCCATTTGATGGATATTCCCAATGCGTTTTTGGGCAACGCTTCGCCACCTGATGATTGGATGACAGATCAATATTTCCACTGAGCGTACTCCCTGTCGTCCCTCAATTGGTTCCGGAGGGGCCCGGGTAAGTTTCGGCCCAATTGTGCAGTGGCTTTCGCTGCTATACGGGGAGAGCGAGGCATGGAACACCGTTAGTGGATTTGACCAATGAGATAGGCCAACTCAACCGGTATTGCGCACTGGTCCTGATTTCCTTGATGATCGGAAGGTCCCCAATATAGCTTAGGAGCCAACTTAGTACTACTTGTGGCGGATCAGCAATTGGTCGCTATCCAGTTCCATTGATTCGGTATTAGGTGACGCACACAGATCGGCTTGTCCCCAGCTTTGCCAACCTTTGTGATGGCATGCAGTGCCCATTTCTCGTTTTATCCTTCATGATGGTGACAGCGCTGTTTGTGCTCATGGTTCTTTGATGGTTGCGTCTTGGAGGGAGACATTGGTTTCAGAAATAGGCCCAGCAAGACTTGATTTTGGGGATAAGCCCCCCCGTGGCCGTCAATTTTCGTCGGTTGTTGTGTACACCGTTGCCTACCTGATAAACAGATATCCAAATGAGTCCTATGTCTTCGGTGACGGTACTACGCGGCAGGTTACTAGGGCGGAGGTAATTGTTCGATAAACGCCCATTGGTTCTTTCGCTCGACAGGCCGTGCCGTTTGGGGGTGAAACGCTGTGGAAGATTCTGCTGGATGCCGAGTTGCTCATTGATCCCTTAGCGAAAATGGGAAGTGAATCTGGGGTCTCGGTCGCTGATGACCTTTCGTGGTAGTCCGAAACCATTTGTAGACGTGTTCTAGGACAGTTGAGCAATGCCTGGTCCTGTGACTGTAGTAGTGCAGGGAATGAAGACCGCGGCTCTGTACATCCATGGTCGACGATGGTTAGTATACGCGTCCTTTTCCTCTGTGCTTGGGTAAACCCGTGATGAGGTCCATGGCTATTTGCTGGAAGGGGAGCGCTTCATCTCCGTCGGATTCGGAACGCTGGGGTCTTCTTCCGATGGTGGAGGTTCTGTTTTGTTGACAGGTGGCACAACCCTTGATGTAGTGGCGATTCCATTGATTCATTCCTGGCCACGTGGCGTACTGCTTGGCCTTCCGTATGGTTTCACCTCGGCCGGGTGTCCAGCAGTTGGGGTGATCATGTATCCGGTTCATCAGCGCTCGTCGATCTTGTTCGTTGGTCATGATGGTGTTGATGAACTTGTCTGTGGGAAGCATCGTTACCCTAGCCAATGATTGTCGTCTTCCCCTCGTTGGCGTCATTTGGTCGGGATAGGGCCGTCAGCGGAGGTATATGGTTTTTCCGGGTATGTATCGATATTGAAGTCGTACTCCTGTAGGTCGGCGTGCCATCGGGCTGTGCGTGGTTTAGGTTCTTCGGGGATTTCCAGTATCTGGAGGTTCGCGTGGTCGTTAGTATGGTGAACGGTTCTTTTGTCCACACCCACCAAAGTAGGGTCGCCAGTGTGCTAAGGATTTCAATGATAGCAAGGAGTTCCCGTTCATATATGTCGTAGTTCCGCTCAGTGGGGTGAAGGTTGCTGAGTATATGCTATGGGATGCACTTGGCTTGAAGTTTCGGGTAGCGCCAGTTTTGGTCGTGAGGGGTGCCCTGGGTTCTGCCGCTTGCGAGAGTACGGCGCCCGACCGCCGTACGCAGATGCATCAGTTTGAAGTAGAAATCGTTTCTCGAAGTCGGGTTGGGTGAGGACGGTTGTGAGCACATGAGGTGTTTTAAGGTGGAAAATGCCGATCCTGCGCGGTCGACCGCCTCAATACAGTTGGTGGTCCTTCTTTGTGAGATCGAGGAGTGGTCGGAGCGATCTCTAGAGTAATCCTTGACGAAGTATCGGTAATAGCCAGTGAATCCGAGGAATTTTCGGACGTCGGTGGTTGTGTGGGACTTGGCCCCATGGTGGAGACAGGCTATCGGAGTTTTGAGGGATCCATCGGAGAGAGTTGTTGCCAACGATGACGCCTAGGTATTCGATTTCTGGTTGAGCAAAGGTGCCTTCTCCGGTTTAAGATTAGAGGTTCGTGCCGTTCCAACGTCCGAGAACATGGTGGGTTAGTCGTTCATGTCGTAGTCGATGTTGTTCTTCAGTTTCTCCGCTAAGGGGCTTCGTGTGGATTGCGATGTCATCATATAAACCGACAGCCAGCCTTGTGCCACCCCTCCGTACGAAAGATAGTGTTCATCATCATTGAAAGGTGGCGGGGAGTTGTGAGGCCAAAGAACATTACAGTTGCTCAAAGAGGCCCTCGGGTGTGAGAAATGCGGCCTTCCATTCGTCACCAGGTTTAATCCTGATATGTTATAGCCCATCGGACGTCGAACTTGGTGAACAGGGTGCAGCCACTGAGTCGATCGATGGTTTGGGGAATGAGGGGGAGACGCTTGCGGTCTTCTTAGTCCATTTGTTGATGGGGCCGATAGTCTTGGACGGGGCGTAATTTGCCATCCTTCTTTTTTAACAAGAAGAAGTTGCGGCGTAAGGACTCCAGGGATTCTCGATAGTTCCTCGTCGTAGGTGCTCTTCGACAAATCGGTGCATTTCCTCCTGCTCTGCGTGATTGAGGGGTAGGAGAGGAGCGGGCAAGGTTGCTGGTGCATCGGGGAGTAGTTCTATCGCGTGGTCCCCAGATAGTGTGGCATGGTAGGCGTTGTGATTGTTCTTTCGTCGAATACCTTTTTGTGTCTGGCAAAGGGCGGGGTGGTATGGTTCCTTTGGTTTGTTGTTTGTTGGGTTGGGGTGAATAGTCACCGATCCGATGTAGTACCGTCGCGCGTTCTAGTTGTCTCTTTGTCGAGGTATGTTACGCTGTCGTGGGACAAATCGAGCCTTGTCTGCATCCGGGGCTCGAAGATGATAGGTAGTTGAGTATGGTCGATCCATCCTTTAGCCCAGTCGATGTTCGGATTGCACTGCTGCAACCATGAGTATCTAAAGATTGCTGGTTTTTGCCTAGATCCGTGAGGAAGAATCGGAGGTTGGTACGCTTAAGTTCCCGTGGTGCCCTGTAGTCCGTATAATACTGTAGTTTTCCTGCCTTGTTTCCGTATTATCCACGTTATACGAGCGTCCTTCGGTTCATCCAGTTGTTTGATAGGAAGTCGTAGCCATTTCGCAAGGGAAAGGTTGAGGAAGTTTTTCCGTCGCTCCTGAATCGATCAAGGCGACGATTTCGGCCCTTTTCGCTTTTGTCTGAGTATAGCAGCGGACTGTCATTGATTTTCGTGCTGAGGATATATACATCATCTTTAAGCGTTCGTCTAATTAGCCGACCTAATTAGACTGTTTAAAAATCCGGCTGGGGTCCTTGTCCCAACTCCTGGATAAGTTGTTTTCGGTCGTCGAAGGTCATGGAGTCCATTGGCTTTTTATGTGGGCCACACGGTCCGACTTCGGGTTCTTGGTAGTTATCCCCGTACGACCTTCTGGCTCGAAGTCTATGAGGTTGATTCGTTTCTTGTCTTCTGATTCGGGCGATTCGGACAATTCCCTGGCAAAGTGGCCATGTTGTCCCGCACTGAAAGCATGCTCCGCTGCGAGCGGGTGTTGTGGGTCCTGCAAGGTTGATTCGTCCCGGGCCTCGCCTCGGGGGCGCTCGGTTCCTCCCCAAGTCCATAGGGACTGGTTGTTCATCCAACGCGGGCGTTTGAGGAGTTGTATGCAGGTCGCTGGCGGTCTGTAGTTCGAGTAACTGCCGATTTGGGTTGTTGTGGTCGTAAAATGGTCGTGGGTGCCCTTTGTTTGGAATCTCCTTGCCCTTGGTAGAGGGAGGGTGGTGCGTCCTGGTCCCCTTCAATCCTGCTGCTGGCTAGGATTTGCTTGACCTCATTCTGTGCTTGGACACTCTGGACCGCCCTTTCTTTGATGGCAGGGTAGGTTTCAACCGTGGGCGCCCTTTTACGTCTTTAAGGGTTCCGGCGTCAATCCCCTGCTAAGAACTGTCGTATATGTCTCGGGGTTCCCGTAGTGTAGTTTGCCAAGTGCGGCAATTCCTCGAATTTGCTGATGTATTCGTCAATTTGATCCCCTTTCATCGAGTGAGTCTGTAAGTTCAGTGCGTGCCCGTTCCTCTTTGGCCGTGTCCTGGAATTGTGCCTCAAATTTCGTCCAGGAATTGTTCCCATAGGGCTGGACGTTGTCCACGGCGGGGTCCAAGTGGTCTAAAATTCTCCTGCATCGCGTACCCATCCTGCAACCCGTGGTCCTTTCATGTGTGTAAGGGTAAATGCGATCTTCTTCATGGGGGAGTTGTGTCCTGCGACGTCACTGTTAAGCCTGAAGTACATTTTGACGGTCCTCGATGAAGGCGTCGGCTTTCGTCCTGTCCCCATCGAAGGGATCTGGTCGACTTCCCATTGTTCGTACATCGGCTGCTGCGGCCACTGGCACCATTGCGTTTCCTAGTCCCCCTCCTCCTCCACCGCCTCCACCTCCGCCTCCACCGCCTCCTCCCCCTCCTCCGCCCCGCCTCCTCCTCCAGGGTTGGAGGGTGGGAGTCGTTTGAAGGCTTTATTGAAGGCGGTTTTGAGGGATTCGGCGGTAGCGGGTTCCCTGTTCCCCTTACGGGTTGGAAGAGGTTCCTGTGCTGGTATGGGCGGTCGACGTTGTTGTCATTAGTGTTCGTTGCTGGAGCGGTGGGTTACTGATTTTTGATGGGTGGCTAGGAAGAAATTTCGGTGCTGGGAGGATGGGTTACTCGGGTTCTTTCAATTTGCACCGGCTGTGTCTGATGGTCTGGTCGATCGATCTGTCTCGTCGTCCGATGGCTCTTCCCCTATCTCCTGGGGTTTCCTGAAGGGCTTGGTGCTCTGTCGTCTTCGTTTAGGATGTCTCTTTGGTAGGCTGGTGGAGAGTCTGGCTTTGGTGCGTCTGCTGCTTCAATAGTCGTATCGAAATTATGTGCGTCGTCGAATTCTTCTCCTAATAGGAAATTTCTGTTGTCTGGAGTGACGTGGATCTTGTACCACCTGTTACTGAATAGCACCACCGGTATGCTTCGTTGATTCGTAGTTTGTCGCTTTCACAGAAGACCAGGTACTGCTTCCTGTCTGTTATGTTCGTTGTATCGTTCGATCCAAGATATTCTCGAGTTTGGTCGGTATCTGACTAATTCCTCGTCTTTGAGGTAGAACTCCTCGAGTTCGTCGTACGGATCAGCCACGTAGCTTTGTGTTGAAGAAATTTGAGTCTAGTGTCACCGCGCTACTAGCGACCGTAATGAAGTGCGCTTTGCGTAGTACTTGAATAGAAGAGCTAAGGGCTAAGCCCCTTAGATGCGTCTGAGTAAGGGTCCGTAGCCTCCGTACGTTATACCAGAGGTTCCCTTGTAAGTAGAGAGCTCGAGCGAGGAGAAGAAGTTTGTTGGTCACTAGTCTCTGTATTCTGATAGACAGGAGACTCAACTTGGAGCTTCCCCATCCAAGTTGAACCGTATAATAAACATCCCTGACAGGACTATTGAGAACGCGAACCCGTAGACGGAGAAATCAGTATGGGGTAGTGACTAATTCAACTGTACTACCCGACTGTCCCAAGAATGCCCGACGGAACAATAGCAAGCCGATGGATACAATTACAAACCCGGACAATCCGTATCGATAGCTCAAACACCGAGAAATCCAGAAGAGCAGCCCGCACTGCTATCATCCTATGCATTAGTTCACAAGCCGACGATCGAGGGAATCACACGACACAAGACACCGAAACGAGAACAAACCCTGAAGTCCGGATCCTGAATGGAACTTACCCCCGTCCGTAAGGTGTACAAGCTAGCCTTACCCCAGAGAGCCGGTACAGTCCTGCTGATCACCCATGAGTCATCCGCAGTCGGGTACCCTTTCCAATGCACAAGGTATTCAAGTCGCTGTCCTCGCCCTTTACGCTGGCATCTTGGATGTATTCAATTTCGTACTCTTCTTGCCCTTCGACCAGGTCAGGTGTGGCCTCGTGTAACTTGGTCCATATGCTTCCGTCTCCTTATAGGGTAGGAGGAGGTCCATGTGAAAGACATTATGGATTTTCATCGATGGGGGAGGTCTAGACGATAGGCCACCGGTCCTATCCGTTCTGTGATTGTGAAGGGTCTATATCTTTTGGCAGGAGCTTGCGTGTCCTTTGACCTGGAGGTTTTTGCCCTCTAACACACACTTGAC
>JAGKRU010000081.1:0-49486 GCA_022884055.1 Russula griseocarnosa | reverse complement strand
TCTAACTTTTCCGATGAGTTCTGTGCCAGAGGACGACCAACAGGCCGAAATTTCAGCGGTGGATTGCCTTCCAGTCCACGAGCGCGCTCCGTAGGGCACCACGATGTACAGGAGAGAGAGAATAAGGAATACAAGGCCAGGGCCAGGGACAGTGACTACCCCCGTCATAGCACGGGCACGCTACACGGGACCGCCAACCCGTTCTGTGCGTCCGCAGCGCTCATTGGCGAATATAATGCCCTCCCGTGGCAGATCATCATTATCTTCATCATCGCACGTCGATGTGCCAGAGGTGCCGCCACTTCCACTCGCCCGTCGCTCGGACGCATCATCCAAGTCGAGTACGGATCATACTCATCCGTATCAGGGTCTTCGTCTGCCTTTCTGGATCGGATGAAGAATCGCAGGGAGTATGGGTATGGGTCGTCTCGCACGAGCTTGGAGGAAGAGGACGCACCGCCAAGGCATGGGAACCGAGCGGGGCGGGTGGGTCAGCCAGTGAAATACCACGATGCCCGAGCCTGAGTACGGTACGTTCGTTTATGGAACTACTCAATCGTGGCCGCGGCGTGCTTACGCACAGGGGATTCAGGCGAAACAGACGATCGAGATGAGTTACTGCCGGTTACGGCTTGTCGCTCTGGTCACACGTCGCAACCGCAGCGAGCACTCTGACTATAAACGTTTCAAAGGCATGGGCATCGAATATTGTGGCGTATTCGGGCGAACGTACGTTTCTGGCTTTCTTTTCTGGTGGTACGGGGAATTATATAATCGCATTCTAAACCATCTACCATTCTGGCGTACAGATACACACCGGCAAGGAATCACGCCTTACGCGTGCCTTGAGGGCGTACCACATCAAAAAGGCGCGTGATCCGACAGATTACCACCGTGGCTGTTCGAGGAGCATGAGCGCCGCCCGTTGGGGCCGTTCAGAGACAAGTCGCGGCGCCGGGAAGGTAGCGAGTACGACTACGACTCTGGTCGTGCCAGGGCATCAAAGTACAGCCATGATAATGACCTTGCTGTCGCACTAAATGCAATCTTTGCTATGTATCATGGTTCCTCAAGCAGTCCAAGGTGAGCGCAGCGTCCAGTTCCGTTTAAACATGTGCTGAGTAGGTAAATGAGGAATATCAAGGCATTGCTGGCACTCGCAGAGTCTCAGCACGTTAACGACATTTTTGAGTTTTGCTGATGTGTAACATGTATATACTGTTATTCTTTAATATCATTTGAGTATTCTGTACCTTGAGCTTTTTCACTGCAAGTACTTTATGGCTTGCACAAGCTTTTTTGCTGGCATGCCAGCAAAAAAGTGACGAAAGCGTCTGAAAGCGAGAAAGTTTTTTGTATATTTACTGATGTGACACTATTCTCTATGTTAAGGCTAAGATTCAAGATAGGGAAAGGTGAGTATTTCAGAGATTCCCCGGTGATGGTTGATCAATATTCCTTCTATCATTGTAGCAGTTAGGACAAGCTATCACGCTATTCAGCTAGGTGTGGGGGTAAAACAGAAGAGAGGGAAACCTTGCCACCCAGTAGGTGATAATAATAATTGACGGCCCTACGTAGCCGCAATCTAGGGAAAAGCTGTACCGGGCTGAGTAGGGTCTGGAGAATGACAACCGCGGGAGGGGTGCTTGTACGTACTGAGAGGTTGTGGCCAATGGGGTGGCGGTGTAGTTCTGTGAGAATGGCATCAATGTCACCCATACGAGAAAAAAAGCGGCCGTGGTAAGCTCACATGCTGGGTTGCATGTTCAGTTACGAGCATGGGACTGAAAACGTTGCCACCATGGATCCAATGGACAGAAAAATCATAAGTCCGATTGTGAACTGAAAAGGTTGGCACTGAAGTACTGAAGTTGAGACGGATACAAATGAAAAAAGTACAAGTCGAGAAAATGCCGTGTGTGTCATCACGTGCTTGTGTTGATATTTTTTTTTCTCGCACTCGCATCATGCTCTTACACAGCGACACAATCGGTCTCATTTCATACAGCTTTTTTTGCCCCCAACCTCGCAGCAGTCTGAACGAATGAATGAACAGGTGATGTTGTATTCTTTAGAATCTTCCCACAGCTCACCTGTATTCTACAGGTCTCATCTCCTCAGCAACTCGATTTGACCTCAATATTCGAAATCGCCAACCGTGATCTTGCCACTCTTTTTCCCGGAAGCCCTACACCCTTCGCACACTTACATCGCGCCGATCATCTAGAAGAGGCGCTAGAACTTGCTTTACAGTACGGCGTCGAATCCGCACAAGCCTCTCCCAGATCCCCACGCCCAATAGGCTCTGACCGCTCCTCCATAAGTCCTCCCCGCTCATCTTCTCAGATATATCGCCCTTCTCTGTGCCCAAAGACCAATCAACACCGTGCGTGATTTGCCATCTTGTCACTTACCTCACTAACATCCCTCTTGGGCCTCATCCGTATAATAGAACGCCACTCGCGTGGTCAGCCGGGCTCATGTTCCACCACGATCCTCCTCCCCACTTCCTATGTTACCATCATCCTCCTTCACCCTCCAAATCCCGCCCGCACATGCAATCTGAGAGTTAGCACTACCATCTACACTTGATGGGCCCATAGACGAAGCACCTTTGAGGTCGTTGAAAATACCCAATTCGCGGGCGCCGGGACGGTGCTAATATTGGACGCCGTCTTTCCTACGCCCTCCACGCTCTCGCGATGTAAGCGGCAGCAATACAAGCAGTAGCACAAGCGCGAGCAGGCTACCCTAGAATTCTAGATATTCTGCTACAGTAGCTAGTATGAATTGCAATTGGTTTTTGACTTGTGACAGCTTGCGTACTTGCAATAGCTTGCAACCGCTTTTGAAAAAAAAAATCATCGAGCTTTCTGAAATTTAGACCTAGCTGGCAAGCTTTTCAAGTTTCAGACTTTTTTGGACTTTTATGGACTTTTATGGACTTTTAGGGGTTGTACAAGCTCGTAAAAGTGCCGAAAAGAAATTTGTAGGAATACTGATGCCGACCAGTCTGCCACAAAGACTGAGCGTTGGCAGTACGGCGCCACTCCCACTCCCTTCCTCACTCATCATCATCACAGAGCGCGTGACAGCGGCAGCTCGAACCTATCCCCCGAGGATGCACACAACATGGCCGAGAGTGAGTACATCGACTTATGGCCCGTTCCTCCCTCCATCGGAACGCAAGATGCGCACGCAAGACTGATGCACTCACAATCCCAACAGTCAAGAGCCGGACCACAAACGGGCGACCCTCAAGGGCGCAAACAAGTGCGCCTATTATCTGTGATCCTTGTGATACATCCAGCCAGTATGCTTCTTTCTCCTTTGGCTGAGAAATATGGCGACTCGCAAAAATGAGGTATGACTTTGGCATATCACGCACGACAAGATTGACCAATTCATTCCCATCCCGCTGCCACTGTCAGTTCATTCACGCACCTGCGTCGAATCGCCGTCGATACCACACGTATCCTACCGCCATCCATGCCTATCTACCGATCTAGATCCCCCGCCTCCGAACACTGTCTCCGTCAAAGTCAGTGGCTACTATTGCTCAAGCTGTCTACTTGAAGTGCCAAGCGCGAGTGTACGCGCAGAGAGGAACAGGTCTGTATCAAGCTTTGCTAGTACCGTACCGTAAGACGATTGTCAATAACCGTCTCCCTTATACAGTAGATGTGCGCACAATTATTTCATGCACCCTAATTGTCGTAACACACTTTCCGTCGTACCCTCAGACCCCCAGACGCAGACAACGAAAGGTCCTACCGAAAGGCCCTACCCGATCTGAGGTATAGTCGGTGAGCCACCCTTTTTCCTTTACTGCAGCTACTGCAGATGGGACTCTGCCGAGGTCGACATAATGATTGAAAAGCCCACGGGTCTCGCAGGTGAGTCTCGTTCTCCCATTGGTATTTTAGTTTCTTAATATTAGCATGTCATTACTACCTGCTTCTCAATTACAAAAGTTTGACGACTCGGCCCCCGACTCGCTTAAATTTGAGCGTCTTAAAGAATACTCTGAGCCCTTCTTACATGCATCCTCTTCCTTTTCTAGCCTCCCTGGCCACTCACACGCCGCGCATCCGCACACTACCCCGGTCATCATATTAGTCTCAACGTCGTTTGCAATATTCCGGGTGTCGGAAAGTACACTCGCGCTCTGCATGGCAGGCGCGACAATGGCGCGTGGGATGAAATTCACCAGTATCGTAGTCGTCGGAGGCACACAGGAGGATTTCATGGGGCGACTGGAGGAAGTGTTGCAGGTAGCAGCACTCAGCCGACGATGGGTGAATGGCTGGACGACTTTACGCTCCAGATATGCTTTCCTTTTTTGACGGTTTGGACACACGTTCATCGTAGTCGGGGAAGTAGGGTCGCATGAGTGGGTGTGGCACGCCGAGGTCAAGGAGAGGTTTCTGACACGGTTTTTTTGCTGTAGAGTAGAGATATTGCAGTAAAAAAAAGTAATCCTGCGGTTTGAACCTATACCTGTATACGCGTACCTGTGACAGGTACTGTTTCAGAGACGGTGTGACGCAAAGTCACCCGCGGTGTGACCCGCGTTACACCCTAGGTCTACGGGTTAACTGGGACGCATACCAATAGTGTGTCACCGGTAACCCATGGGTAACTCAGCCCCTACCCGCGCCCACACCCGGATGAAACTGCTCACGGGTATATGCACAGATAGGGCGGGTATGGGCACTCACGGGTAGCGCCGGTTGACCCCACGGGTTCGCATCGTAGCCGGTAGAATAAGGACCCGAATCTTGTGGTGGGCCAGCAAAATACAACGCCACATCACGTTGCACTTGCCCTATTCCTGATTTTCCTCGGCGCGAAAACTTCCCTCATCAGCGTGGCCACTGAAGGGACAGCTACTGGGGCGAAGAGAGGTGCGTACGCAACGTACTTGTGCTCAGCTAGAAAATAGAGCAATGCCAGCGTCGACGCCCCGTCCTGAGTGTTGCAAAGCCAATACAGGATATGGCCTAAAGCTTTTAGACAGGAATGGTTTCAAAGGTAGGATACACAACTTCAAGTGCGGCGAGCGCCTCAAGGACACGGACGCCTCGGCCGACTGACATTTTCGGTATCTGATCGACCAACTTGACGATGCCCCGTAACGTCTACCTACTGTTTCCGGCGTTCTCGAACGCACCTTGGCGACAGTGTCCAGTTGAAAATCGATTAAGAGTAGACTGGGTTCAGCTGACCGCACTTCCAACCCCGAGAAGTCTGAGCAGTTGGACTTGGAAGCCACAGAAGACGTGGTCAAGCTCTGCTTCTGTGGGATGATGCTTTGAAGGGCCATCGGCTGGCAAGTTCAACAAGACGATGCCACCCCAGGCCGTGTGTTTGCGGAGAAGTCTGGAACAAGTACTCACGGTGACGCGGGAAGCTGTGCGGTGCCATGGGCCACGCTTCGGATTCGGATAGCATTAAGTTCCGACTTCGAGGGTTTTACGCAGTGCAGGCGAAGCATGTGTCGGAGGTGCAGGTGCAGCAGGGTCAACGAATACGAACTCGTCGGCGGTGTATAGCTCGGTGACGGTTTGTTCATTTCGAACGAGTGTGCCAGGATCGATCGTTTCGGCTTGACGCAAGGGAGGAAAGAATGACGAGCGTGCCTGCTTTGACAGAACAGATCGCAGACACCGTGCCAAGAGTATCGACCAAATGAAGCTTTTTAACGACCGACTTGAGCATGCACAGCACACCAAGAGCACGCGTGACTGTTGTCACGATTGGCAAGCCTTCTGGGATGGCCGCAATAGCCAATGACACTGACCATAGCTATGAATTTTTGTCTTTCGGAGTCACCAATCCAGGGCGCACCTCCGATAGTAGACATCATATCGAGCCAGGGTCGGTGCTGGAAGACACCGGACAGGTGACGCCGATTACCCCAAAGGAGAGTATGGAGCTTCTTCGCCAGCTCGTCCATGCTGTGTTGGAGCGGAATCCGTCACTTGTCAACATCCTGCATCATACTAAAGATGATACCGAACTTGGTCTGGGTTTCGGTAGTGATAACGGTACCGGTACAGCAGCCTGCGAGTGGCTGACTGTTAATTGGTTGCCAACAGAAGCGCAAAAGCACGCACCATTCCGCACCAATGTGCCCATGTATGCTATGGACGCTCTCTCAGCCATCTTGGTGCCCTCGGCACATGGAGCAGGATCCATCCTCCGTGTTGTGGCTTCACCTGTCAGGCCTCTCGTCAATCTCGAGGTCGGCAGCGGAGAGAATGCGGAGATCAGCAGGGTTACAGTGGAAATGTGTTTGTGAGTCTTCTGTTCCTCCGCGACGGCGGGCTGCGGGAACCCATCTGGTATTGAGGGGAGTGGGAGCATCGACTCGCTGGGTCCGCGTAAGAGGCGCTCAGCGGCGTATTTGCATTCCAACCCGCGCTCGAAGACACCACTGGCATGTCGCATGCTCGCTGGGGCACTGAGTGACAACAGAGCCGGCCGTTAGTCAGAAAACGAACGAGTAGGGATAAGGGGAAAGCGGGGAGGGGGGACAATACAGACTTTTGCCTTGCGCGCACGGCATTTCTCGTGTGTCTGTGCGGTGCGTATTCGAGGTGCTGATGCCCGAGAGAATATCCCTGTCGCTGGTCCAGCGAACCAACACCACCCCACGAGTGTGACCATTGACCCTGGTTCATTATTGCCCTATCTTCGTGTTTTTGTCTTCCGTGTAGTGTTGATGGACCTGGAGTCATGGGGGTGGAGACTGTCTGTTTGGATTGGATGGGACGACATGTCGAACGGAGTAGTTATCAGGTTTTCAGCCCATTATGTAATAGTGTTCCATCGTCGTCTGCGTATTTCCCTCACCATCACAATGCAGATCTTTGTGAAGACATTGACTGGGAAGACAGTTACTCTTGAGATAGAGTCTTCTGACACTATTCTCTGCATAAAAACCAAGATTCAGGATAAAGAAAGGTGAGTATTTTGGAGATCACCTGGTTAATGGTCAATCAATAATTTTCAATATACTTTCCATCATTGCAGCATCATCCCAGATGAACAGCGTCTGCCCATACACTTTTCAATATTATCTTGTTTCACTGATTTACCCTAATAGGTCTTCTTTTTGCTGGGAAGCAGTTAGAGGATGGTCACCCTCTCTCAGATTATTATGTTGGAAAGGAGTCAACCCTTCACTTAGGTGCTGTACACCATTGTATAAACCTGCCATGCCCTCTATAATTCACTTTAATACTCTGTTTAGTTCTTCGCCTTCGTGGTGGTGTCTACCCTCAATACATTCTAAATAAGGCCATTGAGTTGAATGGTGACACCAAGAACATTGAACAGAAATTTTACCCCCTTTATGACAAGATCTTAAACTATTGGTTTCCTCCAACTGAAGGCTATGATGTCTGTCCCCAGTGGCCCATTCCAGGCTCTAGAAGCTTTGATGATTTGACAATTGCTTTTGTCATTGAGCATCATCAGCACCCACTGCTGCTCATTGAGATCAAGCCTTCATCAGACTTTCAAATAGATTCAAGGCGTAGTCTTGCCATCAATCAAGTCATTAATCGTCTTCATGAGATTGGGCCAAGCAATCTGCATGCAAACCGATTGTATGCTATTTCTGCAATTGGGAAAAGGTGGAGGGCATGTTATGCCTTGAAGGGCAAGGGCAGTGATGGTGGGCAGCCTGTAAGGGGCATTGCAGCAAAAAACTCTTTGAGTTCTGCCCATCCAGAGTGTTGGAACCCAGACATAACATCAGATGCCTCTTGGGCAGCTCTTCAGAGAATTGTTGAAACAATCAAAGGTTATGTTGTTCAGTAATGTATGTTTTTCCTATATCTTTACTAGTATGTTTTCTTATAAGGCATTGTTGTCTGCAGGTTTAAAAGGAGCCACCAGAAATTTATATAAAACCTTTATGATTTCTTTACTTTTGGCAACTTCTTATGACAAATATTCTTTTGTTTTCACTGCTCTACATCGCTGTATGGGAAATAAAGGTCTATCAACTAACTTAGGACTAATTTAAGGGTATCTGAACTTTCTGACATGAAATATATCTGCTAGCCAAATGCTGTATCAACATCCTATAGTAACCCCTGCATATGGCCTATCGTGGTCACTCAAGTCTCCCTTGAAGATATTCTTCACATCACCGACGATGCACGACTTGGAAAGGTTGTCTTGACCTAACCAGTTTGCACAACGTCAGACAGGACCCTATCAAGCGAACCACACACAAGCGCAGGAAGAAGAAACGCACCGGGGCAAGCATCCCACGCACCAGAATCCAGTATATGGATCTCGCCCGACGTGTGATGGAATCCTAAGAACTCGCCAGGCATAACCGGGACGGGGTCCTCCTGGTTGTCCACATGCGTCACGCGCTCAGCTGGCTATCGACGAAATTGGCGAATGTTTGGTTGCCGACACGCGGCACGCCATAGCTGGTCACCTTTACGCTCACAATCTCGGGAAGTTGTAGGCTGATGAAGACGCCATCGAGGAGGGCGAGTGCCCCACCTAGAGAATGACCGACAACAGTAATGGATGAGACCTTTCGTCGAGAGTGTGTTCTAGATGGGGGAGAGGATCACCGATGCGGTGCTTGCGTGTATTGTTATTATTGGCATGCAAAGAACTAAAGGGGCATACCTGGCTTGTTCACGGGCAAACCCGTTGTGAACTTCCACATCTGATGGAATTCCCTGGAAGAGTGACGGGTCAGGTGACTCGAGGAAAAAATCAACATCAGTCAAATCGGTGAACCTGGAGGGTAGTTATTTGAGATAAAAACGTCATCAATGGGGGAAAAAAGTCCAGGGAAAGATGTCAATCTTGACAATTTTGGGGGATCTGTACCTTGATGCGAAACGATGGCTATTTGCAACGATGGGGAGGACCCGACGTACCCTGGGGCAGACTTGTGAGCGTTATTCAACATTTCGTTAGTTTGTTCCCCTACAAAACTGAGTACTATTGCCATCACCCCCAGCTGCCACTGGTTAAAAGTCGAGGACCGCATTGCAGTTAGCTGTGGGAACGCGGTCAAGCAAGACTAGAACGCACCACCGCGGTCCCATTTTTTTGGATTGCAATATCATGATGCGGCAATGCTAAGTGTGAATGGAGCGAACCCAGCGATCTGTGTGGAGCTGAACGTGATGGTGTCTTGATGTTTGACCCTGATGGTTGTAACATGGACAGGTTCGACGGAGGCGAGAGCAAAGAGAAACAATAACCAAACCGTAACAAAGAAATGATGTACATCAAATGAACGCCAGGGTTTATGTACCAATCAGCCTCCTGCCTGAGAGGGGAAAAGAGGGCATAAATGTTGTTCTCTCAAACTCGTCAAGAAAACAAAGACACCTGCCATCGAAGCTCTGTACAGTGGGAGCGACCACCATGCGGTGCTACAGTAGTCCGTGCTAATCAATCAGTTATTAATAAGCGTTAAGATCCAGACGAGGGCGGCGCCACTGACTCCTGGCTGAGGCAAGGTCCGTTGGGCGAGAAAAGCGGATATGGTGTGGCGGTATTGGGAGCTGCAGGGCAACGGGAAGCAGAGGCTGCATGGTTGGCGAGAACTGTCATGGACGTGGGGTTGTGGGTGTTGCAGCTGGGTCAGCTTGTGGGCCAGATGACGTATGGGATGCCATGTGGAAAGATGCAGTGGAGTGTTGCAGCGGCCGAGGTCCCGTCATGATTCATGACTCATGGGTCATTAACATTAGCATCTGTAACCGTCAAAGTAAATCATAAGTTACTCGGGCCAACAGCATTAATCTGCGGTGTCCGATCTCTTTGACGATATTCAAGAAACGGCTTGCTTCTATAGCCGCAGATTTACGAAACGTGCTAAGCACACAGCAGAGTTCGCAGCTGCAAAGGATATCGATGCGCGAGGCATAGGGTGGCGAGAAAAACTTGGTGCGTTGTTCTTGCGGGGTGCGCGGGTTCCAAAAAAGATGAAGTCGCGCTGCGCATTGCACAGCTGCGGAAATGCGGAGAAGAACGTCACAGGACTGCGCTCAACAAGTTGGGAGGGTCTGAGCCCAGCAGCACCCGGTTCGTCGCATTATGAGCGCTTGGATATGGTTAGAGGCCGTGGGAAATTGAGGCCGTCACAGAATCGTCGCATCGTACCCAATCTCTTGTGCCCAGAGTGCCCAAACGAGGCAACTCATTCTCTGGCAGTTTGTGCGTGCACATATGCGCGAGACGTACAGAAACTTTATATTCTTGACAATACCTACAGGACAGCTTCGAAAGCTAAAGGCCACATAACCACGTCGACTGGTACACGTACGAAGGTGGGCACCAAAAGGCAACGCTCGCCATATTCGGCGTACATCTACGCAACGTGCTCTACGACGTACCTAGAACTGTGTCCAAGCCCGTATCCAAGCCTGTGCTGCTTGTAACCGTGCCTTGAGAACGTCAAAAGGGAACGTCGCCATCCAGCCGATGATACCAGCAGCCGCACCGGCGAGGAATGGCGCCCAAGGGCGGTCCGAAAGAGTTTCACCTACTACTTTGACCAGAACCAAGTTGGTTGTCTGGGTGATGGCACTCCGGGTATACAGGCACGAAGAGACGTATCGTGTATTCGTAATGGGAGGTTTTGCATGAGTTTCGGGCGCCGGAGTGAGACCAAAGGGAAGGGGGCAGGACAACCCGGTAGAAGTATAACCCAGATCAGCATACATCTTACCATATGCTAGCGGGAAGCCCGTGGCAGACTGTTCGGATACTACCTGTGCGGTAGATGTTAACGCGACGGCACGCGTGGATGCAGATACTGACGGGGGATATGCGCCTCCCTATTTCGTGAATGGTGGGGAGGATTTGCTGCCTCTGTTGCTGGACATCGATGGCATCAATCGGCATTTTGAGCAGCCTGTGGCGGGGGGAGGCATCTATTTTCCTTTCTTTTAGTAGGGAGGAAGGGAGGGACGTACGTAGAGGCAAGGCCACAGCTTGCACTGGCTAGAAGATCCTGCCACGCATATGTTGCTGTCGATCCTGGAAATCGTTGTTGTCTTGATTGTCGTACACTTGGTGTTCCATGGGAAGTACTACATCGCAAAGAGCGTCTCGTTCAGACGTGGGCGGTGGCCAGCCCAGCCAGCGAAAATGGCAGTGTTGTGGACCCATAACATTAAGACAGAGTAAGGTTGGCAGTTTCAGCTCGGAGAAACAGGGGGAGGCAAAATTGCCTGTGCCAGACAGCCCGATCGATCAATGGAAAGGAGATACGATGCCCTTGAAAAGCCCATGGAGTTGCGTGCTCGGACTCGCGTACGCTTACAGTACCTCCGGCCTTGCATATACAATTCTACTACACTTACCAAATGTCAGTCCAGATTCAAAAGTCAAAAAGAAACGTGCCATCAGTGTTCCATCAATATCTTCCTCACGTGTTTCATGGTCACCGTCATCGTCGGTCTGTTGAGCATAAGAAAGGTTCCCACGTGACAGTCTGGTTTGTTCCGCCACACGTAGCGTAGTTGGCCGACGCGACGTTCTAACGTTGCCGCAAGCTCCTCAATGGGTCCTATTGTAGTGAGGACCATTTTTACTGTTCTTCTAGTAGCCTTCAGGTTGACGTCGCTTGCAGCTGATCTACAAATTCGGAGTATATTGATCATCAAGCGCGTCAATCGGGGACAGCCTGCGTGATGCAGTATTTGATGAATTAGCAGCAGCCTGAGCCCAAGCTCCGAGTTCCAGCAACGCATGATCTCCGTAACGACGCCGCTCCAGGGGACTCCGTAACCAAAGTCAAAATGCTTCAGATGGCCTATTGTTGTCCGTATGTGCACCGCCTCCTTGTGTGAACTTCGGCGGTAGTCTTCTCGACGGACTCGCTGACGCAGCCATTGTCGCTACTTTTCCCAGCGTCGTGCCACTGTCACCGGCGACCACTACGCCGACTCGTTGTCTATACGATGCGAATATCGTTCCCGTCATGCTTCCCAGGAACCGCAATTCGCTTCTACCCATCAGTTCTCGCGTGAGCAGGTGGTTCACCATCTCCTATTGGTGTTTCAATCAGCGCAAATTGACACGTCGATATAACCTACCCCCTATGACTTCATGTGGAACTCGATGTTTCTACCAATTGACAGGCACGGACCACCGTAGTACCGCATGGTAGTCGCTCCGCTGTGCAGGGTTTGAATGGTAGGTGTCTTTGTTCCCTTGACGAGAGAACAACACTCATAATTCACTTTTCCCTTCTCAGGCTGGAGACTGACTGCTACATAAGCCCCGGCATTCATACCGTGTTGGATGTACATCGCCTCTTTGCCTCCAAAGTCATGGTTCGATTATTGTCTCTCTTTGCTCTCGCCTCCATCGAGCTTGTCCGTGCTACAGCCGTCAGGGCCAAACGTCAAGACATCACCTCGCTCAGCTCCACACAGATCGCTGGGTTCGCTCCATTCACACATTTCGCAAGTGCGGCATATTGCAATCCATCGTTAACAAAAAACTGGAGCTGTGGAGGTGCGTCCACTCACTGCTACCACCCTTTAAGCATGCCTTGAGGTAGTCTTGCCTGAACGGCGTTCCCACAGCCAACTGCGATGCGGTCTCCGACTTTCAACCAGTGGCAACTGGAGGTGATGGGGATGGCACCCAGTTTTGTAGGGGAACAAACTGACGAAATGTTGAAGAATGCTCACAAGTCTTCCCCAGGGTATGTCGGGTCCTCCCCATCGTTGCAAACAGTCATCGTTGCACATCAAGGAACAGATCCTTCACAATTGTGAGATCATTACCTTCTGGGACTTCTTTCCCATCGTTGATGACACTTTTATCTCAAACAACTACCATCCAGGCTCGCCGACCTGACTGATATCAATTTTTTCCTCGAGCCACTCGATCCGTCACTCTTCCAGGGAATTCCATCAGATGTGCAAGTTCACAACGGGTTTGCACGTGAGCAAGCCAGGTATGCTGCTTTAGTCGCATTTAGTGCTTTGCATGCCAATAACGACGATGCACCCAAGTACCGCATCGGGAATCCTCTCCGCCGTCCAGAATACGCTCTCGACGACAGGTCTCTCGTCCGTCACAGTCGTCGGCCATTCTCTAGGTGGGGCGCTCGCCCTCCTCGATGGCGTCTTTTTCAGCCTACAACTCCCCAAGAATGTAACGGTGACGGTGACCAGCTACGGCATGCCGCGCGTCGGGAACCAAGCATTTGCCGATTTCGTCGATAGCCAGCTGAGCGGACGCGTGACGCATGTGAACAACCAGGAGGACCCCGTCCCGGTTGTGCCTCCTGAGTTCTTAGGATTCCGTCACCCGTCGGGGGAGATCCATATCCTGGATTCTGGTGCGTGGGATACTTGCCCCGGTGCGTTTCTTCCTCCTGCGTTTGCTTGTGGTTCGCTTGATAGGGCCCTGTCTGACGTTGCGCAAACTGGTTAGGTCAAGAAAACCCTTCCAACTCGTGCATCGTCGGTGATGTGCAGAATATCCTCGAGGGAAACTTGAGCAATCATGATGGACCGTACGCGGGGATTACCATAGGATGTTGATACGATTGGTGAGGGGATACGTTTCGCACGAGAAGAAAATTTTGGAAACTTTCGGATACCCTTAAATTAATTCTAAGTTACTTGATAGACCTTTTTTTTCCTGTACATACAGTATGACATAGTACTAATGCAGAGTAGTGAAACAAAATATACCAAACATTCATTATAGCTTCTTTTAAACCTACCGATGATCATAGCCTTTGGGTGAACCCTGTGTCTTTCACGCTGCTACCCGTGCTCACACCTTTGTGCCCCTCCATATTCACCTTCGCCACCACCGCGCCTGAACCAAATCCTAGACCATGGCCTTGCTCGCGGCCCTTGCGCAAAAAGCCACCTCAAACCCTTCGGGTAAAGTGCCAACGGGCACGCGATCGCAGCTCAACGGAGAGCGTGTATTTGCCTCCGTTCCACCCGCATAGGACGGTGTTTTGGTCACAGCGTAAGGCCGCGTAAGGAGGACTCGGCTGTGCCCGCACACACCGCCCAACGCATTGCGCCGACCATCCTTTACCTAGGACTCCAAACAACTCCGGATGGCTTGTTAGAAAATTACCTCTACCTCATTACCGAGAAGGTGTTAAGAGACTGGCATACTGTAGCATCACTTAAAGGGCCTTTCCCATCCCAGTCCCCACAGGCTTCATTCCCAGCTTGCAGTCAATCAGGAGGCAGGAGAGCGAACTTAGGAGGGTATGGGACTCCCACTACCACCGACAAGACCTGGACAAGGTAACGCTGGGTGTTTCAGATTCGGCGGAGTGCGGGTCAACAAGATTATGTATCCGACTCCTTCACCAGCTGATACAATACGAACGCGGATCTCGTCGCCTATGACAAGGACCTTGTCATCTGGTTTTCGCGCGCCATCATCCAGCTTACAATAATGACGTTCTTTACGGAGTGCCGTACATAATCGATGCATGATCGATATGAGGGACGGTTGATACGTTGATAGCTTGATCATTTGCTGACCTCTGTGAGCAGATGTCACTTGCGCCGATGGCCACTACACGGGATTCGGATCCCCTCGGCCATCCACGTCATCAATTTTGCGTGAGAGCTCAACGTAGGCTCCGTCCTCCCCACCGTGTTCTACAACCTTGCGCGCTACTAGTACGGAACGTCCAAGGCTGCTGGCGCCACCGTGACCGAGCCGCTCGTGCACCTTGTTCTTGAGGGCCCCAGAAACAAGAACAACTCCTTTACGCCTGCGCGCATACTCGCTCTTCCTTGCTCGCATTCACACTTGACTTTTTTGAGGATGCTGAAGACGACATTTCAACAACTGCTGTCAGCAAGCTTCTTTAGTGATGGAATAGGTATGTCTATAACTTTCTGTGCAGTGTCCGAAACTTGATGGTCTAATGGGGTTGTTTCGTCACAGTAAAGTATTTCCAGTCACTGCTGGTACCGCTGTTCATGCAACGCATTGAGGTCGTCCTCAGAAGAGGGTTCAGATCTGCATCACGATCACAACGCGTGAGGTGGGCTTGACTTCTAAAAGCAATAATGGCCCCATTGATTCTCGATAATGAAGGTTGTCTTCATTATCGAACATCATCGGCGGTCACTGTCGTTTGTCGAGGTCAAGCCCGCCTCACATTTCCAATCAGATGCGAATCACCGTAAAGCCATTGAGCAAGTACCCAGGTTTGTAGGGGAACAAACTGACGAAATGCTCACAAGTCTTCCCAGGGTATGTCGGGTCCTCCTCATCGTTGCAAACAGTCATCGTTGCACATCAAGGAACAGATCCTTCACAATTGTGAGATCTTCACCTTTCTGGCACTTCTTTCCCACTGTTGGTCCGTTGATGACACTTTTATCTCAAACAACTAACCATCCAAGCTCGCCGACCTGACTGATGTTAATTTTTCCTCAAGCCATGCGACCCGTCACTCTTCCAGGGAATTCCATCGGGTGTGCAAGTTCACAACGGGTTTGCCCATGAACAAGCCAGGTATGCTTCTTTAGTCGCATTTAGTGCTTTGCATACCGATAACGATGATGTACCCAAGTACCGCACCGGCAATCCCCTCCGCCATCTCGACGAAAGGTCTCTCGTCCGTCACAGTCGTCGGCCATTCCCTAGGTGCAGCGCTCGCCCTCCTCGATGGCGTCTTCTTCAGCATACAACTCCCCAAGAATGTGACGGTGACGGTGACCGGCTACGGCATGCCACGCGTCAGGAATCAAGCATTCGCCAATTTCGTCGATAGCCAGCTGAGCGGATGCGAGACGGACATGAACAACCAGGAAGACCCTGTCCCGATTGTGCCTGGCGAGTTCTTAGGATTCTATCACCTGTCGGGGAGATCCATGCACTGGATTCTGGCACATGAGATGCTGCTTGATAGAGCTCTTTCTAACATTGCACAAACTGCTTAGTCCAAGACAATCCTTTCAACTTATGCATCATCAGTGATGTGAAAAATACCTTCAAGGGTGACTTGGGCAATTATGATCAGTTGTATGTAGGAATTACCATTAATTACTACAAAGCAGTAAAAACAAAATGTTCTACAACTTTCATCATTAAGAAATTGTCTCTTTAGAAAAAAATAGTACAGTAAATATATAGGAAAAACTTACATTACTGAGCAACATAACCTTTAATTGTCTCAACAATGCTCTGGAGAGCCATCCAAGAAGCATCTGATGTAATATCTGGGTTCCAGCAATCCATGTAGGCAGACCTCAGGGAGTTTTTTGTGGCAATACCCTTTACTGGCTGACCACCCTTGCTACTCTTGCCCTTCAAGGCATAACATGCCCTCCACCTCTTTCCAATTGCAGAAATAGCATACAGTCGATCTGCATGCAGATTGGTTGGCCCAATCTTATCAAGATGTCCAATGACTTGGCAAATAGCTTGACCACGCTTCAAATCTGATTGGAACTCCAATGGAGGCCTAATCTCAATAAGCAATAAAGGGTGGTGATTATGCTCAATGACAAAAGCAATTGAGCAATCCTCAGTTCTTCCAGAATTGGGAATGAACCATTGGGGACAGACATCAAAGCCTTCAGTTGGAGGGAACCAATAGTATAAAATCTTGTTATAAAGGGGGTAAAACTCAGATTCATTGTTCTCCTTGTCATTGTTCAGCTCAGCAGCCTTTGATAGAATATATGATGGGTAGCCACCACCACAAAGATGAAGGACTAAAATATAAAGTATCAAAGTTAAATTGTAGGTGTGGCATAGTGCATTGCATACCTAAATGAAGAGTTGACTCCTTTTCAATGTTGTAATCCGAGAGAGGGTGACCATCTTCTAACTGCTTCCCAGCAAAAATGAGACCTATCATACTAGATCAGGGAAGAAAGTCAATGGAGAAATGTGGTATGGGCAGACGCTGTTCATCCGGGGCAATGCTGCAATAACAGAAGGCAAATTGATTGACCATCGACTCGGATCAGGCAATCTCCAAAACACCTACCTTTCCCTATCCTGAATCTTGGCTTTAACACGGAGAACGGTGTCAGAAGACTCTGCATGAAGAGTAACCGTCTTCCCAGTCAATGTCTTCACAAAGATCTGCATTGTGAGTGAGGGAAGACAAAAACAATGGCACAACCCCTGACGAAGATTTGCCACCGTCACCGAAAGGCCGGCTAAAGTCTCCCCTAACCTCATGCAACCGTCTCTTCAATATCGCATGGTGCACCGTGATGAGTATCTAGTTATCCCGACCGAGTGCTAATGATATAGCGCACGATCTTCCTAATTAAGCAGTATCTACAAGTCTAAGATCCAGCAATAGATAGCTAATGTTCATATCGATCGAAAATATAAAATCAATTGTTACCTCTCGCTCCCGCTCCCACCTTCCCGCTCTAGTATTCGCTTCAACAAAGTACTCTGCGCGTCCATTGCCCCACGAATCTCTGCAAGCTGAGCTGCGAGAACATCGTGCGACTGAGCAAGCTGGCGGTGCGCCTCGTCGTGTTCACGAGTTGTCACCGCAGTCCCGTTCGCATTCGTGTGAAAAGACTCGTCAAAGCTATCTGAGTGGGTCGTCCGGCGTGTGAAAACGGAAGGACTCTGGAAAAACTAGATTCCGAAAGGGCTTGATTTAAGTTATAGGTAAAACACAGGGGCCGAAACGTACCACTTCAGAATGCGTGAATTCATGTCTAGGTTGCGTGTAGGGTGTGCGTGGGTATGCCCGTTCATCATTTGGTTCCATACGATGCTAAATTCACGCCCGAGGACGAAGGAAGGTAATGCGATGAGAAGTAAGCCGAAGAGGAGCAAAGGGAGTGTGACCAGGCGCCCGAGGAACGAGCGTGGTGTTATTTCGCCGTAACCAACAGTGGAGATTGCTGTGTGCGAATGCAGATCCCATTCAGTGTCAAGTAGCTTGTCCATCACCTGTGTAGAGGCTAAAGTTTCACTTACTGACGATGACAAACCTGCAGGCAAAGCAGACGTCAGGCAAGGGAGATTGGACGGGGAAGGGATCACGTACCATGCTGCGGCGGGTATGGACTAGGATGTGTACAGTTAGAAAGCATCCAAGAGAAAGCACGGAAAACGAGAACTGACCGCAAATTGGGATGGATCGCCATCGGAGTTGATAAAGACTTCGAGGGTGTCGTCCCATGTACCGCGCTCGATAAAATACCTTGACGCGATTATGATGAGTCAGGCCAACATAATGAGAAGAAGACGCGCACGTACAGAAGGGTGCTGAAGACAATGACGACCATGAGTACAAAAAATCCGAGGGCCAGGAGCGCGTCTCGCGAACGTCGGAAAGAGAGATACATGACCTCAATAGTACTGAGCTCACGTGATCTCACATCAGTGACTTAGCAGTGGTAAAAAGAAAAGGAACACACAGTAGAAGGGTGCTGTTATAGCGGAACGGACGGAAGACGCGAAGCAAGCGAAACGTGCGCAAGATCGAGAAGCGAAAGAGTGTAGACTGCCAGTGGGAATATGCGTCTGATAAGATAATATCTAGAGGAGGATTCGAAGGCGAAAGACTGACTGTGTCCTTTTGTAGTGCGATTTCTATGTAGTAAGGAAGGATAGCCAGGAGGTCCATAATTCCAAAGAACGCTGGTGTTGATAACGAAGTCAGGGGTCAAAAGAAAAAAAAAAGTGAGAAGGCAGAAGGCTTGAAGAAAGAGGGGGGAAGTAGACGCACAGCCGACCCAACCGAATAAACCAGACCAGGAATAACTCGTCGCGGCACACCGCGCGACATACTCGACCGTGAAAAGCGCGACGAGACTAGTTTCCAAGCCGAACCATATCCCCCCCGGCAGCGAGCGGAGCGTGCCAGGCACGGTCTCGAGGATGGTGACGAGCGCGGAGAACACGATGAGGGCTGTGACGACTACGTGTACGAGGACGGCGGCTGCGGACGAGTTGGGTCGTTCGAGTAGATTGTAGAGGCTTAATCGCCATGCGGGTTTAATGATCAAGGACGACGGTGCGCCCCGAGCGCGAGCACCACCACCACGAGCACTGGCGCGAGTACGAGTAGAGGCCATGCCTCCTCTGAGTCCCTCTGCCAGCGCCTCTGAGTCCCCCCCGTCCGCCTCCGGATCAACCTCTCCTTCCTCCTCCTCTTCGTCATCGTCATCTTCGTCGTCAGTGAGGGATGTGCGACGGCCTATTGAAGGTTGGTCGATGAGAACTTCGCCGCTGCGGGCATTTTGTGAGTTGAGGAAGGGGAGAGTGTAGAGGGGGATGGTGGACGACATTAATATTGACTCTGATCATATTTGGGCCTCGAGGGTCGGAGTCGGGCGCGTTGGGCGCGTGCAGCAAGCGCCCGGTGGACCACGGTCAACGATATATATCATCACCATGTCCAACGACACTTCTGTACCAACTTTCTCCCCAAAGAACTACAAAGATACTTTCCAGGTTGATATTTTCCATCTCATCTATATACCGTACTCACTCGTTGCTCTTCAGAAACGGACAACCTCTCAGTTTGCCGAGTTCGTCCTCTTCTCTCTCCTCTGTCGCTCTTTCCAGTCCTAAGCTTAGTCTCATCGAAGTCCATGTGAAGAAGCATCCAAGGCATCCATGGACTGTCTAAATCGACACGACTACGACCGCGATAAATGTCTCGATTTCTTTCAGGCCTACCGTGACTGCAAGAAAACATGGGTTCGTCGAGCTACGTCGCTCCCAATCACGCACGCTAACCCCATCCCGAGATGGAACAACGCAAAGCAGACCGACGCGCTGGGAAGTATTAGTAGACGGTTATATAGACAATGTGCGACTTCTATGAAATCAGTCATCATTCATTTTCCTTGTCCCACGTCTGCGTCCCCCTCCGTCAGCTTACTTGGCCCCCACGAACCAGGCCCAAATCCGCGTGGCCCGAGAGCAGCATCGATAACATGCATGATAGCAAGCACTTTCTCCTCTTCCCACGGCTGACCAACAACCTGTATACCCACTGGAAGTCCCTCCATCACTCGTGCATTATATGCACCTTTAGGTCCATAAATCTCGCTCTCGAGAATTTTAGATCCATTACCCGGTGCGGCACGCCATTCGTCTGAAAGCTCGTCGCGCGCGGGATCGACGCGTGTGACGGGTACGACGCCAACGGGTGAATCCACAATGTTGTACATCAGCGTCGCGCAAGCCAGCGGTGCGAGGTAATTGCATCCGCCATGTGGCAATGCAGGGACTGCCTGTACGGGAGCGAGCACTGCATCGAGAGGGAGGTTTTCTGGCTCGCGAGCATCCCAGAGAGATGTGCGCGTCTGCCTCTCAAATGCGATTTTGTCTGCGACGTGGTTGTAGTATTTGTGCACGGGTTTGTGGTGTGATTGTGCGAGGAATGAGGCGAACTTGTCGTCCCTGACAAAGGTGCGGATAACCCAGCAAGCAAGGGCGCGTACGAAGTCTGCGTGCGATGGTTAGAGGGATGGTGCACAGTCCTATTTGGTGAATGGTGTACTCACTGGGGAGGCGGGGTCCTAGGGTGACCAGGAAGAGTGCCGGTTCCTGTACAAGCAATTGTTAGCTGAGTGCGATTCATTGTATGTAAAAGTATGTGGATTAGCTATACCTTCTTATCAGGACCGAGGTGCTCCGTCAGTTTGCTGTACCCATCGGCAGAAGTGATTCCAGTGAACAACCGCAGAGCCTGTGCGGCTAAAACCCGAAACTCAGTATTGCCCTATTCTAAAAGTTTAGTGTACGCACAATCTGGGGCTCGATCTCGACGCATTCATGCCCTGCCTTGCGGAGTGCCTCCACCGTTTCCAACACAGCCCTATGACAAGCAGGAGATCCCTTGACCACACCATCTGCGATTGTTTCCGATGTCAATCAAATCCTGAATTGTGAAGGTGGCAAAGGTGACACACGAACGCACCATTAAGATAATACCCGAATCGTAGCGTTTTAGGGAGTGTTACATCCCGATACGGGACTGGCGCAGGGAAATAATCTTGTCTGCAACCACTACGCTCGCCAAACAAAACGCGCGCCACGCGCTCGAGATCTGCGACCGAACGACCCATAGGACCCGCAACGGCACGGACGGCCTCGAAGCCGGGATTCGGACCTAGCGGCGTTCGACAGATAAGCTAAGTTCACCATGTCAAGACGATGCACTCACCGACGGAGCCCACATATGGCACACGCCCCTGTCCGGGCTTAAGACCAAAAATCCCACAATACCCCGCCGGAATGCGTATACTCCCCCCGACGTCCGAACCGATACCGAGCGCCGCGCCGTCCGCCGCGAGAAGCGCGCCCTCACCGCCTGAGGAGCCACCTGAAGTGTGGGCAGCCGACCATGGATTGCACGTGCGGCCCCAGAGAGGGTTGCAGCTCTCAAAGGCGAGAAGTGTTTGTGGGATGTTCGTCTTGGCGAAGATGACGGCGCCTGCTGCGCGGAGCGTCGAGACGACCTATGCGGTATGGGCGAGTCCGTAAGAGGTGAGCTTATAGGTGATAGAGGGGTTGGCAAAACGAAAACGTACGGCGGCATCTTGTTCAGCTGGCTTATTGGCCCATTGTGTATATCCTATCGTACTATCGAACCCCTTCACGTTGACTATCCTCACCTCATTAACACCCTCAACCTGAAAAAGAAATGAGTGGGAAAAAACGTACATTGGTCTTTCACGCTAATAGGCACGCCATGCAGTGGCCCCTTCAAGTGACCTGTCGCAGCAAACTCGTCGTCCAGCTGACGAGCATCCTGTTTGGCCTCTTCAAAGAACACTATTCGTCACGTGCACCAGCACAATTGCCATTACTGAAGAGACATTGTCAAGCGTCAAGCGATACGTACCTTCGGTGAGGCAATTCATCACTTCTTGCGCCTGCGCCGCACGTGCAATATAAGCCTCCAGCACGACCGACGCCGTCCACTTTCCAGCCGAAATATTCTCCACAATCTGCGATGCTGCGCGTCGCAAAAAATCAATCCGCAGCTGGAATTGGATTCATGATAAACCATTTACCGGTTACATTGAGAAACTCTTGATGTTTCTCTGCCGAAAAGGCTGGGGCGTGCTTGAGAGCATCAGCGCGACGTGTGCGTTTGGCCTCGATAGTCTCGCGGTAGGGGTTTCGTGGGCTTGTAAAAAACCACATGAGTATGCGCTGAGAAATGGAAAAACCGAATACGCGTCTGAGTCCGAATTACTGGCGTGAGTGTGTATCCTCAACAACCTTTCCTTTACAAATCACATCTCCGCCTTCCACCAACCGTGAAGGCTCAGGACTCTATCATAACTCCTCACCAATGCCTCCTTTGTCCGCTCCTTCATCGATTCCGTGAAGCTAATGAATGTAGACAGCCCTTGCCGTTTCTATTTCTAAAAGGTCCACGGGCCCTCACTGGCATGCTATCCTACTCCGAGTTTAACGCCTCGCATTCAGAATGTACCTCTGTCAGAATCCTCAACTAGAGATCTGGAGGTCCTTTCTTATTGGAATATGGTGATTTTCAAATACGTACGTCAGCGCTTACAACTGAGGTTGCGGCCTACCTCGA
Source organism: Russula griseocarnosa (assembly GCA_022884055.1). Lineage (NCBI taxonomy): Eukaryota > Fungi > Basidiomycota > Agaricomycetes > Russulales > Russulaceae > Russula > Russula griseocarnosa. Next base: position 26,919 of record JAGKRU010000081.1, on the reverse strand, counting down.
TGACAGGTCACAGGTCGGGATGAATTCTGATCGGCCATTGAATGAGCAAGCCACCATTCAAGATCAGAAGGACAAACAAAGGGCCAAGGGTTGGGGGCATGTCAGATCCGGAACTAGCTGAAGACCGGCATGGCTGTTGCGCCCTTCAACTGATAAACATAGATAGACCACCAAAACGCTGGATGCTAATATATCCCGTTGAATGCATCATGTGCCTCGTCCAGAACTTATGGAACAAACACTATTGTTTCTCTGGTAATATCTCCTCTTCAGTATGACGGCTGATTGCGCTGATCTTTCTTTGGTAGATAAGCAATGCAGCCGGAGGTCTGTGACCTCTTCGCCTTCTAACAGTTATGGTTTTGTTACGGTCTATATTTGCCCTCGCCTTTGTCGGGTTTGTCTCTGCTTCCCCGTCAGCATCAAGCGTCAAGCAATCACCACCCTCAGCCCTACCCAGGTCAATGAATTCGCCCCATTCACATACTTCGCGAGCGCAGCATATTGCCAGCCGTCAACTACAATAAACTGGAGTTGTGGAGGTGCGTTCGCCCACGGTTCCACCCTCGAAGGCATCCTTACTGAAACGATACTCCTGCAGTCAACTGCAATGCGAACCCTGACTTTCAAGCAGTGGCATCTGGAGGTGACGGCGCTCGTTTCCAGTTTTGTAAGCAGACGATTAGCGACTGTCACGATTTCAAATAATGCTCATAATCCCTCCCCAGGGTATGTCGGGTTCTCCCCATCGTTAAAAACAATCATCGTCGCGCATCAAGGAACCGACCCCCACAAACTGTAACTACCTTTCTCCGCCAGACTTCCCTTACCATATCACTTACGTTAACAAATCTGTCAGGTTGTCCCTCATTGCCGATGCTGATTTTTTCCTCTTTCCACTCAACTCGACGCTCTTTCGGGGAGTACCGCTTGACGTAGAAGCTCATGTTGGGTTTTCCAGTCACCAAGCCGGGTATGTTACTTTTGGCGCCTTCTAATGACCGCTTTGCACTCATGACAATGATGCATGCAAGCTCCGCGTCAATGGTCTTCTCTGCCGTCCAAATCGCCCTCTCGAAGTTCGGTGCATCATCTGTTACCGTTGTCGGCCACTCTCTAGGTGGGGCACTTGCCCTTCTCGATGGCGTCTACTTCCGCCTGCAACTTCCCCAGAATGTGAGCGTAAAAGTGATCACCTACGGCATGCCCCGGGTCGGGAACCAGGCTTTTGCCGATTTCGTAGACAGCACGTTGAGCGGACTCGTGACGCACGTGAACAACCGGGAGGACCCGATCCCGACCGTGCCTGGCATTATCTTTGAATTTCATCACCCGTCGGGCGAGATACATATACAAGATTCTGGCACGTGGGACGCTTGCCCCGGTGCGTTTTCTTTCTTCCTGCATTTTGCGTGTGGCTCGATCGCATAAGATTATTGTCTGACGTTCGCACAAACTTACTCAGGTCAGGATAATCCCTCCGACTTATGCATTGTTGGTGATGTGGAGAATATTTTCGAGGGAAACTTGCTAAGAGATCACGATGGGCCGTACGCAGGTATTACTATGGGCTGTTGATATGGCATTTCTTGGCGGCAGATACTTTTCACATGACAGGGACGAGAGAAGAAAAATAAGTCTTGCCTTTTGGGGGAGCATGTATCCCAAGCTAAACTTGGTTGAATCTGAGGTCCCGGCCACACGCACCAGTGTCCTCATCATTTCATCTGTTCACAGACTTTGAGGGCCTCAAGTTAGTCATAACCATGACTGAAGGCTTTTAAGACCGCGCATATAGAGATCAACAAGAGCACCTGGGAACGGGCACTCCGTCCGAGCTCGGTTCCGAAGGGATCCTTACACCGCAAAAAATCAAATTTGTTCCTCAGCCTATTTTACAGCGTTACAGCGTGACCAGTGCGCTTGTCTCAACCCTCATAAAACCATGAGCCCGCGAAAAAGTTGCTCAAAGAAATTCTGTTAAGGCCTCTCGGACCACCCCTCGACCTCGTGTCTCGGCAAGGTTCCGTCCCCCCTACAAGGCCACCCCTTGCGTATACATCGTACATTTGTGATACATGGTGAAACAGGTTCAGTTGACTCTTGACACTAGATGCGAATAACGTGGCGTGTGCGGTGTACCTTACTCAAAAGGACGCGGGAAGGAATTCTGGGAACGAATGTGTGAGACTCCACGCCCACATAAGCGACCAAGCACATACAATGATGTCCTGCCATTCGCGTCCTGGCGCTCTGGCGGATGGCGCACCGGTGTCTTCGGGCACTTCGATGTCTGGCACCCCAGTGTATGGCTCTCCGATGTATGGGCGTATTATATCGACATGTGCACCTAATAAAGCGACCGCATAAGCATGCGCTCGTAGTCAGTACTCACCCACATAACACTCACCCGCTGGAACCGGGTCCTCGTTGAGCATGTCCGTGTCGACAAAGATGTTCTTCGTCAAGGTTACGATCCCTTTCAGGTTCGCGCCCTTGGCAGTAACGGCAGTAAAAGAGAGTACTTTGCTCGGGCGGAAGAAAAATTTAGGATTATTAGCGATGTCTTTGTTAGACGAGAACGGTTGCATGGCCCTTTCCGGGAGGTCGACATTGATTTTAATGTATGGTGAGGTATCAGTGAAGGTGGGCAGGGGCCTACACTCATAATAACGATGACTTCGCCTGCGGTGAACTGCGCATTGGGAGCCGCGACTAAAGTGTGGTCGATGTGATACTCCGAGTCCTTGGTAGAGCCGTAAAGGTAAAATGGCATCCCGACTTGCGGGTAAGTCGCAGATAGATACTTGGAATCCAACGGTTCTTTGACCACAACCTTAATATTTGTTAGCTCAAAGCCCGTGATGAAATGTGTCCTTGAATGCGATACAGGAGTCAGGATGTGTCCGTGCAGTTGGATAGTAATACCAGTAGATGCTTACCCATCTGGCGGAGGCAGGCCCTTGTCAATGACGGCTTCAAATTTCTTGTCACTCAAAATTTGGTTCAAAGTCGCTTTCTTGGCGTTGCCCAAAGTAAAGTATTGGTCGGGGTATTTTCTCCGCGCTTTCGTGTACTCGTCCATCACATTCGTAGGGAGGTCGCCAGTAATAATTAGCTGGTAGCGGTGGTTCGCCATGTTGAACATAGGAAGGTGCACGAGGAATAACTTTTTGGTGCCTTGCATTACGAATCCGTGGAAACCAGGCGTGACCTCGTTCCGATACTGCGACGTCTTAACCTCCTCCGTGATGACCTTCTTTAGGGAGTCGGCAATCTTCCTCGTGAAATTGCCCTCGGTGGGGAAAGGCGACATTACGACGTTCACCAAGACGTACAGATCCTGTGCACCTTTCAGGCTGAGGCGATCCTTGAAATTTGTCAAGCACGATTTGTAGCTATCTTGTGTGAATTGCGTCGAGGTGAGGATAAGGGGTTTGTCGGGTACGCTGTCCGTGATCTTCGAAATGGATAAACGTTGGAAGATACGCTTGCCGAGATTGTCCGCTTCGACGACGTCTTTGTTGTCGACCACCTTACCTGTGGTGTCCTTGAAGCGGAAGTTGACAGCGAAGGCATTGATCGCGAGATCGGAACCCATTTTCTCGACTATCAGCATGGCAATGTTGTCCTTAACTAAGTCCTTGTTGTCGACATCGAGAATCCTTTCGCGGATAAACTTCTTTAGATCGCCATTATACGGCGGAGGCAGAGGAGGGAGAGCCGAGTCCGGGGAAGCGCATTCATCGGGACGACGATGAAATCTGTAGTGTCGGTTGACATCGTCGCGAGGTGGGCATACATCTGCAAAACAACGATAAGAGCCCTAGTCACAAATTTTCACAAAACTGCGGCATCGCCAACGTCACCTTGACACAGCTAAAAACGGCTTCCCCAAGTAGAGCACCGTACCCATCGCTGTGCAGTCCGATCACTTCATGAGAGACCCAGGTGGCGACCGGTGCGGCCCCAGGTTTGCTAGCAGAGATCATATTGTCAGAATCGACAGTCTAAATAACTGCGACTTTGCCCTTACCTTCCCTCTATTCCGTATATGCCAATGCTCTCGAGTTCGTTCCTGTACACGATAGGGCTCGTCCAAGTGACGAGGTACCTCATCCTTTGGTCGCGGTAGAGCAATCCACCTGCCGGATACTGAATATATCCACTTTTGTGTGGGTCGACGGTGATCGAATCGCAGTGTTTCAAGTTTTGGAGAGCTTCTTTGGTCGAAGGCTTCAGAGCAAGGGAGGGAACGAAACTCCCGGGAACTGAGTATTCCTCCTTCTTTGGGCGGAGAGTTGAGCAGAAATAAGCACCCCAAGCTGCGTCCGCATGAAGCACAAAGCTGAGTCCCGTCAACTGACAGGTGGATTGGTTTAAGACGAAAATAGGACGTGCTTCGCAACAGAGGGAGAACTTACTTCTGGGCTATCACACAGTGAAACGATCTTGTCCAATGGATCACATGCGCCGTGTTCAGTGGAGCCAATTATCGCGACCACAGCATACACAGCTCTCTTAGCTGCCAAACAAGCTTTAAGTTTGGTTTTGAGGTCCTCGACGTTAATCCGAGCGCCATTATCCACATCGACATCTATCACATTCTTGGAACCGATACCAAGAACAGCTGAGGGTACAATGAATATCCGATGTCACTTAAAAGCGATCTCTTACCTGCAGCCTTAGGCCACGAATAGTGCTTCGCAGTGCTAATGAAGTAGACCATCTCGTTAAGTTTGGTCTGGGCGGTGTTGAATTCCTGGAAGATGCTCGAGTCTTTGCCGGCGGTCTGAACAAGATATTCCTCCAAGCTATTTTGAAGGAATTGGGACGTAATGCCATATACTTCGCGCAAGCGATCTGGGATGTTAAGAACCACACCGGGGGTATGTTCAGCAATTCCCATGACGTGAGATCCTTGAAAAGCTTTGTATCCTTGTCGCGGAGACGGAAGGTGTTTGTGATAAATTCAAGAGGGCGGCCTTTTTTCATTGCCAGCCGCAAGGACAAGGGGTAAAATTTGAGGTTGCGAGCTAATTTATTCAAGATCAACGGATGTTCGGTAACATGGAACAATAGTCGAGTTACCGGCCCACATGGACTCTAGATTTGCTACACTTCCATCGCAAGTGATATGGCCCCAGCCAACAGGAGAGGCAGCGATGTCAATGTTAAATCCCACCATCTCAGACAGTTGTTGGCCAACGTTGATTTCGAGAACGGTTGTCAGAGGCGATGCTTCGGTAGCAACATTGTTCGGATTGTCTGCAATTGAAAGCTTTATGTAAGAAGGTACTACTTTGAGATACGGTGACAAAGAAATTACACATCATGGCCATGAGATATCCGGCAATGCCGGGCATTGACGTATCCATGTTCATGTGGGCATTGTAACGGGGTTCCAGAAAGGAACGGAGTGTGCAGCGAGCTGAGGGGCAAGCTGGTTCACGACATATTTGAGCTTGCTGATATTTCCTATAACAAAAACAATTGAAGACTTTGTCGCGCAAGTTAAAAGGGTACTTACTCTGGAAAAGTGTTGACGCCTTCATGGACGGGGTGATAAAGTCGTCATCATTCGGGAAGTAAGCTGCACGGGCTTTGGCTTGTTCGAACAGTAAACCTTGGAAGATCCTTTCGAGGACCTCAAAGTTTTCTGCATGTGGTCCAAGAAACCAGGCGCCAACCGCATCGTGGTTATTTCCGTAAGTTGTAGCCATTGATCTGAATAGATTCGAGAGGGGAATTGATTGGATCCTGGGTCGCGACCTCCGCACTTAAATGCACTACAGGAGGCGTCATGAGACTACGGCAAGCGTGAAGTCACTGAAGTGTCTAGTCGACTTCTGGCGGCCGGGCTTAGAAGTCTTCTTGGTCACATGTGAGAACCTTGCAGTGGCCGCATCGCTGCCCTGCCCGAAAGCAGATAACAGTATTGCCAAACTAGCTCAAAGAGGCAAAGAGTCAATCACAGGACATTCCGACATGGTACCGAGTGTCGAGGTTGGTGATCCAGCGCTAACAGCAATTGCCAATTATAATAACTTAAGTCAAACCGTCAAACGTCAAACCCTAAAATTGTCATGGGTTACGGTTCAATACAACGAAATGAGCATAGTAATTCTGGTGAACAACCGGTCATGTTTCTCAGAACCTAGACTTTTTGAGGCTCCACCAGGTGACCAGGTAGTCATTTAATATATAAACAAGTAGTTGTAATGTATGAAAAGAGACAGAACTTGAAGCGAGCAATCAGCAACATGCAAGATCGCTTTCGAAGGAAAACTATTTCCGTGTGCCCAACAACGTTAGAACCACGGAACACTGGCGGAAAGGTGCACGGGCGTATTAAGGACGGCCGAATGAGGATAAGCAATGGACGACGGTCCCAGCCTGTCTAATGACAAAGTTTGATGCGACACTTTGGGTGCTCGACTCGGACCTATTCCACTGGCATCATCACATCGACCTAGCCGGTTACTAGTAGCATATTGCCCTGTAATACATCTACCACGAGACACCGCCTCTGGTAATTCCGCATACCTCAAAACCAAAGCGATTTTATCAGCGCTTTAATACAGGTGATCATAGGAAAAGGGTAGTCTCTCCGGCCCTCTCGGGTCCCAAAGTATGAGTGATGACTGTGAAAAACGTTTCGCGGCTAGCGCTGGCCCTTGCTGCAGTCGATACTTTCGAAATTCCATTTCTGATAAGATTTCAGTCCCATGAGGCCGATGACTCGGAAATAGATGACGAAGCTGTTGGAACGGAGCGTGTAAACAATCAGTAAGAGCGGATCGTAAGGAGCGTAAGTAACACTCACTTCAGTCGATGTATCAGAGACTGAAATGATCCGGTAGAATACGGCCTGGCGTCAATTGTCACCCTTGGTCGCAGAATTTCCTCATGACCAAATACCACCTTTCAAATGACGAACTATTGCGTTTGCTAATCTACGTACATGAAGAAAAAAATAAAATGTTTATGAAGAGCGTTCCAAAATTACAGTACATTACCGGGAGACGACCTATGTGCATGCATCAACGGGTTGATCGTCATTGCTAGAAAGAGGAAGACAAAGATGAATGGAAGATGGAAGGGAGGGAAGGGAGAGGCTGAGACAGCGGGATTTGCTCGCAGGTATCCTGCAGCAGTGAACGAGAGGATTTAATGGCAACTTCGTAGAGTCAGGTCAGAATCCATTGAATATGGCTTAGAGATAGTTATTCAAGGACGTACGATTAGTGTTAGTGGAAGGAAATGGGCGAATAGTTATTTTATCGAACTTTCGGAGTTTTCTCATTTATTTTCAATAAAAGACTCGATTCGAAGAGTGTGACAAGAATTTCCGAAAGCGCTGTAAAGGGAGGGCTGAAACAAAACAGAAGAAAAGAGAGTACAGCTGCCTCGTTGGTAGCGGCTTGTGTCGTTGGCGTTGTCCAAGAGCTAAGAGCGCGAGATGAGGGGAGTAAGAGAAAGGAAATATGGAGAGGAAGGATTGGGCAAAGTAGGTTGTACTGTATTTGTCGCGTCGAAGGCGCGAGATCAACAAGAGCACGTGAGGAAGGACGCTCCGATGTTCCGTTCCGAGCGTGGCTCCGAATTCGATCCTTATACCGCAAAAAAATCATTTTTGTTGCTCAGTTCAGCGACCAGTGCGCTTGTCTCAACACTCATACAACAATCAGCCTGAAAAAGAGTTCTTCAAGAAAAGTCTGTTAAGGCCTCTCGGACCAACCCCGACCCCGGGTCCCGGTGTCTCGGCATGTTCCGCCCCCTACTCGCGTATACATCGTACATTTATGTTACATGGTAAAACAGCTTCAGTTAGCCCTTGACACTAGATGCGAATAACGCGGCGTGTACTGTGTATCCTACTCAAAAGGACGCGGGAAGGAATCCTGGGGACAAGTGTATCAGACTTCACGCCCACGTAAGCGACCAAGCACTTACAATGATGTCCTGCCATTCGCGTCCTGGTGCTCTGGCGGATGGCGCTCCAGTGAGTGGCGCTGTGACTGGTCCTTCGGAGTCTTCTTCGGTGTCTTCTGGCACTTCGACGTCTGGCACTCCGGTGTATGGCTCTCCGATATATGGGCGTGTTATATCGACGTGTGCACCTAATAAAGCGACCGCATAAGCATGCGCTCGTAGACTGTACTCACCCGCATAACACTCACCTGCTGGAACCGGGTCCTCGTTGAGCATGTCCGTGTTAACATAGATGTTCTTCGTCAAGGTCACGGTCCCTTTCAGGTTCGCGCCCTCGGCAGTAACGGCAGTAAAGGGGAGAACTTTGCTCGGGCGGAAGAAAAAGTTAGGGTCATTAGCGATGTCTTTGTTGGACGGGAACGGTTGCATGACCCTTTCCGGAAAGTCAACATTGATTTTAATGTACGGTGAGGTATCAGTGAAGGCGGGCAGGGGGCCTACACTCGTGACGGTGACGGTGACTTCGCCTGCGGTGAACTGCGCATTGGGGGCCGCGACTAAAGTGTGGTCGATGTGATACCCCGAGTCCTGAGTAGAGCCGTAAAGGTAAAATGGCATCCCGACTGGCGGGTAATTCGCAGATAGATACTTGGAATCCAGCGGTTCTTTGACCACAACCTTAATATTTGTTAGCTCAAAGCCCGTGATGAAATGCGTCCTTGAATGCGATACAGGAGTCAGGATGTGTCCGTGCAGTTGGATAGTAGTACCAGTAGATGCTTACCCATCTGGCGGAGGCAGGCCCTTGTCAATGACGGCTTCAAATTTCTTGTCACTCAGAATTTGGTTCAAAGTCGTTTTATTGGCGTTGCCCAAAGTAAAGTATTGGTCGGGGTATTTGCTCCGCGCTTTCGTGTACTCGTCCATCACATTCGTAGGGAGGTCGCCGGTAATAATTAGCTGGTAGCGGTGGTTCGCCATGTTGAACATAGGCAGGTGCACAAGGAATAACTTTTTGGTGCCTTGCATTACGAATCTGTGGAAATCAGGCGTGACCTCGTTCCGATACTGCGACGTCTTAACCTCCTCCTTGATGACCTTCTTTAGGGAGTCGGCAATCTTCCTCGTGAAATTGCCCTCGGTGGGGAAAGGCGACATTACGACGTTCACCAAGACGTACAGATCCTGTGCACCTTTCAAGCTGAGGCGATCCTTGAAATTTGTCAAGCAGGATTTGTAGCTATCTTGTTTGAATTGCGTCGAGGTGAGGATGAGGGGTTTGTCGGGTACGCTGTCCGTGACCTTTGAAATGGATAAACGTTGGAAGATACGCTTGCCGAGATTGTCCGCTTCGACGACGTCTTTGTTGTCAACCAACTTACCTGTGCTGTCCTTGAAGCGGAAGTTGACAGCGAAGGCATTGATCGCGAGATCGGAGCCCATTTTCTCGACTACCAGCATGGCAATGTTGTCCTTAACTAAGTCCTTGTTGTCGACATCGAGAATCTTTTCTCGGATAAACTTCTTTAGATCGCCAGTATACGGCGGAGGCAGAGGAGGGAGAGCCGAGTCTGGGGGAAGCGCATTCATCGGGACGACTATGAAATCTGTAGTGTCGGTCGACATCGTCGCGAGGTGGGCATACATCTGCAAAACAACGATAAGAGCCTTAATCACATATTTTCACAAAACTGCGGAATTGCCGACGTCACCTTGACACAGCTAAAAACGGCTTCCCCGAGTAGAGCACCGTACCCATCGTTGTGCAATCCGATCACTTCATGAGAGACCCAGGTGGCAACCGGTGCAGCGCCAGGTTTGCTAGCAGAGATCATATTGTCAGAATCGACAGTCTAAATAACTGCGACTTTGCCCTTACCTTCCCTCTATTCCGTATATGCCAATGCTCTCGAGTTCGTTCCTGTACACGATAGGGCTCGTCCAAGTGACGAGGTACCTCATCCTTTGGTCGCGGTAGAGCAATCCACCTGCCGGATACTGGATATATCCACTTTTGTGTGGGTCGACGGTGATCGAATCGCAGTGTTTCAAGTTTTGGAGAGCTTCTTTGGTCGAAGGCTTCAGAGCAAGGGAGGGCACGAAACTCCCGGGAACTGAGTATTCCTCCTTCTTTGGATGGAGAGTTGAGCAGAAATAAGCACCCCAAGCTGCGTCTGCATGAAGCACAAAGCTGAGCCCTGTCAGCTAACAGGTGGATTGGTTCAAGACGAAAATAGGACGTGCTTCGCAATAGAGGGAGAACTTACTTCTGGGCTATCACGCAGTGAAACGATCTTGTCCAATGGATCACATGCACCGTGTTCGGTGGAGCCAATTATCGTGACCACAGCATACACAGCTCTCTTAGCTGCCAAACAAGCTTTAAGTTTGGTTTTGAGGTCCTCGACGTCAATCCGAGCGCCATTATCCACATCGACATCTATCACATTCTTGGAACCGATACCAAGAACAGCTGAGGGTACAATAAATATCCGATGTCACTGAAAAGCGATATCTTACCTGCAGCCTTTGGCCACGAATAGTGCTTCGCAGTGCTAATGAAGTAGACCATCTCGTTAAGGTTGGTCTGGGCGGTGTTGAATTCCTGGAAGATGCTCGAGTCTTTGCCGGCGGTCTGAACAAGATATTCCTCCAAGCTATTTTGAAGGAATTGGGACGTAATGCCATATACTTCGCGCAAGCGATCTGGGATGTTAAGAACCACACCGGGGGGTATGTTCAGTAATTCCCATGACGTGAGGTTCTTGAAAAGCTCTGTATCACCGTCGCGGAGATAGAAGGTGTTTGTGATAAATTCAAGAGGACCGCCTGTTTTCATTGCCAATCGCACGGACAAGGGGTAATATTTGAGGTTGCGGGCTAATTTATTCAAAATCAACGGATGTTCGGTAACATGGTGGTTGAGTTACCGGCCCACATGGACTCTAGATTTGCTACACTTCCACCGCACGTAATGTGGCCCCAGCCAACGGGAGAGGTGGCGATGTCAATGTTATATCCCACCATCTCAGACAATTGTTGGCCAACGTTGATTTCAAGAACGGTTGTCAGAGGTGATGCTTCAGTAGCAACATTGTTCGGATTGTCTGCAGATATCGAAGACTTTATGTAAGAAGGTACTACTTTGAGATACGGTGACAAAGAAATTTACACATCATGGCCATGAGATATCCGGCAATGCCAGGCATTGACGTATCCATGACCATGTGGCCATTGTAACGGGGGTTCCAGAAAGGAACGGAGTGCGCAGCGAGCTGAGGGGCGAGCTGGTTTACGACATATTTGAGCTTGTTGATATTTCCTGTAACAAAAACAATTGAAGACTCGGGTCGAGTAAAGTTAAAAGGGTACTTACTCTGGAACAGTGTTGACGCCTTCGTGGATGGGGTGATAAAGTCGTCGTCATTCGGGAAGTAAGCTGCACGGGCTTTGGCTTGTTCGTACAGCAAACCTTGGAAGATCCTTTCGAGGACCTCAAAGTTTTCTGCATGTGGTCCAAGAAACCAGGCGCCAACCGCATCATGGTTATTTCCGTAAGTTGTAGCCATTGATCTGAATAGATTCGAGAGGAGAATTGATTGGATTCTGGGTCGCAACCTCCGCACTTAAATGCACTACAGGAGAAGTCATGAGATCACAGCACGCTGCAAAGTACCTGTGGAGGTGCCGAGTGGGAGAGTGATTGACATCAGAACCGATGCGGTCCGTCTTCTCACCGCACTTTGACGTCAAGAATATTGGATCCATACACCAGGAAAACGGCAAGTGTGAACCTGTGAAGTGCCCAGCCAACTCAGAGTTGGCGGCGTCTTGGAAGCCTCGGTCACATGCAGCCGCAGTCCTGCCCTAAAGCAGATGCCAATACACCAAACATTCCGACATGGTATCTGGTACCGAACCAATCGCGGACGGAGGATCAATGGCTCCGAGTTCTGACCTGAAGGTCTATCTATTAGGCAGTCGGACCAAACCCCCTTAGTTTGGTTATGGATTGGTTCCCCAACACGTCCAGATCCGGTTCCAGAAGGTTGACTGTCGATACGGAGTGTGGGTGTCACAGATACACTGAACCATTCGGAAGTCGGTCGATCACTTCTTCTCCACAACCTCCCTCCCGGACCCTCCGGTGTTGGTAATACAGAGAATTTGTATCGCGAGTCACCCTCATTTCAAGTTGTAGACTTGCGTAGAATTGGAGCTGGGATGTTTTAGTCTATCACAATCTCCTGGCCCGGGGCTGCCTAAGGGCAAGTGCAAGGACTTAGTTTGAGGTAGATTTGCTAGCGGGGGTGTCTCATTGAGGATCTCAATCATAGCCCCGTCTAACTCGTTATCTTCTTCCGTGTCGCCGGTACGATCCTTCAGCGCCGCCCCATCTAGTACTTGTGACATTTGTGGGAGCGTCGACCATTGCTTATCCTCATTCAGACGTCCTCGGTACTGTGCACCTTTCCTGTGTTTCGTGGTTCTAACGTTGTTAGACACACGGAAATGGCTTTCCTTCGAAGGCGTCCTTGCATATTGCTGGTTGCTCGCTTCTGTCCCGTTTCGTAAAGTACGGGTCTTGTGAAATACCGGATGATCATCAGAAATTACTGTGACGAAGGAATCAGGGATTGGCGTAAATACTACGATGATAGGAATCACAGAAGCTTCATTTCGGTCACGACACTTGTATTGAACCGTAACCCATGACATGCATGACAATTGAAGTGTTTGACGTTTGACGGTTTGACCTAATTGCTGTAAGCGCATCATCACTTGAATACATCAACCTCGACACATGACTTGGACCTGTTCCATGATCCATCGTCACATCGACTTAGCCGATTACTAGTAGCGTATGGCCCTTAATACGTCTATATAATACGGCGATATCTGTGTGGGACAGATTGTGATGATGAGCGCAAAGAATCGCGGAGGATCACTAGATCATGATTCATACATTCATGAGTGAGCGCTAGTGAGCAGCTTCTCTTACTCTTAGAATGTCGAATTGGGGTCAGGTAGTGTCGGATCATGATGCGCTCGACGGCCTAGGCTTTCTCATGAGTTCCAGAACTTGAGAGCTTGAGAAACCATCGTATAATGGTTTCATTCATTGTCACATCGAATGAACGTTGCACGTTGAACGTTGAACACCTGAAATTGGATTGCCATGGCATGGAAGATCTCATCCTTCCAAGGATTTGACCAATCGGGCTTGAATTTACGTTCAAGACTCAAAAGCCATTTCAAAAACTTGTTTTTCGTACGCAAATGGAATGCTGCGTATGATGTAACTAATGATCATGGAGCTAGTAGCAGAGCCTAGTACCAACCTCTGGAAACATTCCATCTTTTTATCGTGATTCGTGCCCTGACCGTGGTTCGGTCCAGTGTTCGTGCCCGGGAAGAACTGGACCGGTGTGTTCAAACGTAGGGAGATGCTACTTCCTTACTCTCGGCCTCATCACACCCTCATCCTTTCCACCTTCTCCTGCAATGACGTGAGGGTGACACGTCTCCAACGCTGGACATGACATACACACCCTCCGTCAATCCCTTATAAACAGATCTAATTGCCGCAAAAAAACGTCCCGTCGTAGCTCCCAGTGGTTCCGCCTAAGGCACCTGGAGCAGCGAGCTATAGGCCTTGGCCAAAGGGGCATTGAACACATTCACAAACAAATATCGCAATTTGAGGGGATATAAGTTACGACCAGCGTCTGTGGGGAGATATGGAGCACATGGCTGTTTTCCCAGCACCCTTACGCGGTGCACCCACTGGTAGCTCGAACTCTATTACCCTGAAGAATTCATCTGATACTGTACGCGTGCGAGCGCGCACCGCGTCTTCAGACAGTGGCGGAAGAAGCGCGTGTAAAGTCGAATCCGAGCCAGCGTACATTCTGGTGCCAGTGAGGAAACCCTCACAGTTAATTGCTAGCTAGTAAAAGCGAACGAAGAGCTTGAGCGCTGCACTGGCAGCGCCGTCAGTGTGAGCGCATCGGGAAAACGTGGCAAGGGACGGAGTGCATCAAGTGAGAGACCAATTGGGTGGTGCATGCGGGCACTGGCAGAAGCGAGGGTAACAATTGTAAATCTCCTGGGGGACTTTGAGAGTCCCCAGGAGGTCGTTTCGAACCTCGTACTACTGTAGTACTGTGCTTCTTCATCTATATCCACCGAACCCAAGTATCTGGGGGCGCGCGTCTATTATAATCCGTGCTTGTGACCCTCGACGCTTCAAAGTTGTCATTGAAACGTTGAGCCTGCTGGGAAAAAACATGCGTCCGTCGCAGGAATCTTATCGGGGCGGATGAGGCCTCAGAGCTTGCCTGGGGCACGGATTGTGACTAATTTGTGAGGAGTAGTTGACCTGAGAACAGCGGATGGCACCGCTCACCTTAGCGTGCAAGACGTCTTGTGTATTAGCACTGGCACCAATATCGATATAAAGGCGTAATAAAAACGCGAGGGAGGCGAACCAGACGAAAATAATACTAGACCTTGATATACTCTATATCGAGGACTAGTATTACGTCTTCTGATTCCCCTCCCTCGCGTTGGATTTTTTTCCCCTTTGATCTGTACACTTCTCACGCTGGACGGGCCCGCCCTATGGATGGCAGCGGTTCGGGTAACCTTTGAAATCGCCACCGCGGACCCATGCATATGCAATACGGGAGAGCCGACGAAGGGCCAATGGCATCTCACATCATAACGCCGGAAAATCCTAGATGCACACCAGTAGACAAGTCAAGAGCAAGGCCTGTATTACGGATCGACCGTCGACAACAAAGCATATATCAACACCTTTGCAAGACAAATCGGGTGAAGGAGAATGAAATACAAAGAGACGGAGATCATTCCAAGGGAACTGAAACAAAAGGTGATACTTTTTTCATTTCCGTTTTTCGTTCCTTGCAATCAGTCTTCCAGTGGAAGGGGAGAGGCATCGGGCTGTGGCGCAAAGATCACATCGAGTGGAGGTAAGGTTTGGCTATCTTCCCCGAGCAAGGTCGCAATGATGCCCCGACACGCGAACGAGCGACCCGCAAGCGCTTTCATGCCCGACAGGGCTCCTGTAGAATCCACGAACTTGACGTAAACGCGTGCGACCCCGTTCGCCTGGTCACTTGGATGGTGTCCCCTTCCATGAGACGGGCGCGGAATGCGTACATCCTCGACAGCACCGTATTTCGAAACCTCTGACCGGACGTCGTCCACAATCTCCACGTACTCATCGTCGTCAATCAGATCGTCAGGAGTGACCATGTTAAGCATAAGTACACGCGCGTCATCCTCTGAAACGTCGCCGGCGGGCATGATCGGCCGAGGGGTCTCTGGGAACTGCTCGTATGGCAAGTCGGGGAAGACCGGCTGACCGGCTTTAGCACTGACTGATGTACGCTGGACGACCAGCTGGCGAGCGCCAAGTGTCATGCCGCTGAGTGCGGCAATGGCGACATCAGTGACGGCAGGATCGACATATTCGAAGAATGTGAAGCTTTGATTTACAGCTCAATCATTGAAATAACTGCAAATATGATCAGTCTCGATAAGCACGCACCTTTGAAGGCCCAGTTTCATTGTCGCGCCGGCTGATCGTCATTGCCAGAAAGAGCAAGACAAAGATGAAAGGAATGGAGTGGAGGGAAGGGAGAGGATGAGACAACGGGATTTGTTCGCAGGTATCCTGCACCGGTGTTCGAGAGGGAGTCAATAGCAACTTGGTAGAGCCAGGTTAGAATTCATTGGATATGGCTTAGAGATGATTATTGAAGAACTTATAGAGGCGTATGATAGTGTAGTGGAAGAGAATGGGCGAATAGCTATTTTATCGAATTTTCGGAATTACTTCATTTTACATTCAATAACAGACTTGATTCGGAGGGTGTGGCAAGAATTTCCGAAAGCGCTGTAAAGGGAGGGCTAAAACGGACTAGAAGAAAACAGCGTACAGCTGCCGCGTGGTAGTGGCTTGTGTCGTTGGCGTTGTCCGAGAGCCGAGAGCGCGAGATGAGGGGTGTAAGAGAAAGGAAATATGGAGAACGTGGGTCGTTTTCGTCGCGGCTTCAGTTTTGTTGAGAAAATGATGACGGGCACTCCCGGGCCGAAGGTATCTTTACACATGATCAGCGTCGATCAGCACCGGCAATCAGGTATCTCCTGCTGCGTGTATAAGGGGTAGTCCCGGTCTGGAGACTTTCTCCCCCACTCCCCTTCCTCTCACTCATAAGAATATCCTTCGCCTCACCATTCCTAAGACTCTTTTCAGTGTGACCAGTGCGTCTGTCTCAACCCTCATACAACAATAGGTCCGTGAAAAAGGTGAAGTCTGTTAAGGTCTCTGGGACCCCGTGTCTCGGCCTGTTCCGCCCCTACAAGACCCCTACCTCTACATCGTACATTTATGATACATGGTGAAACTGCTTGACTCCTGACACTATATGAGAATAACGCGGCATGCACTATGTATCCTACAGATCATAAGGACGCGGGAGGGAATCCTGGGGACAAATGAGTGAGACTTCATGCCCACGTGAGCGACCAAGTACATACAATGATGTCCTGCCATTCGCGTCCTGTCGCTCTGGTGAAACGCACTCCAGTGCGTGGCGCTCCAGTGTGTGGTGCTTCGGTGTCTTCTGGCGCTTCGATGTTTGGCACTCTGGTGTATGGCTCTCCGATGTATGGACTGCTTTTATATGTACCTAATAAAGCGACCGCGTAAACATGCACTCGTAGATTGTACTCACGCGCATGACACTCACCGCCCGGAGCCGGTTCCGAGTTGAGCATGTCCGTGTCGACAAAGATGTTCTCTGTCAAGGTCACGCTCCCTTCCACGTACACGCCCCCGAGGGTGGCAGTAAAAGGGAGTGCTTCGTCCGGGCGGAAGAAAAAGTCGTGATCATTAGCGATGTCTTTGTTGGACGGGAACGGCTGCATGACCCTTTCCGGGAAGTTGACATCGATTTTGATGTACGGTGAGGTATCAGTGAAGGCGGGCAGGGCGACTCCAGCCTTAATAATAACGGTGACCTCGCCTGCAGTGAACTGCGTATTGGGAGCCGCGACTAAAGTGTGGTCGATGTGATACTCCAAGTCCTGACTAGAGCCGTAAAGGTAAAAATGGCATGCCGACTTTCGGGTAAGACGGAGCAAGATGCTTGAAATCCAGCGGTTCTTTGACCACGACCTCAATATTTGTCAGCTCAAAGCCCGTGATGAAATGCGTCCTTGAGTGCGATACAGGAGTCAGGATGTGTCCGTGCAGTTGGATAGTAGTACCAGTAGATGCTTACCCATCTGGCGGCGGCAGGCCCTTGTCAATGACGGCTTCAAATTTCTTGTCATTCAATATTTGGCTCAAAGTCGTTTTATTGGCGTTACCCAAAGTAAAGTATTCGTCGGGGAAATCGAGCCGCGCTTGCTTGTACTTGTTCATCACGGAAGTAGGGAGGTCACCGGTAATAATTAGCTGGTAGCGGTGGTTCGCCACGCTGAACATAGGCAGGTGCACGAGGAACAACTTTTTGGTGCCTTGCATTACGAATCCGTGCAAATCAGGCGCGACCTCGTTCCGATACCGCGACGTCTTAACCTCCTCCTCGATGACCTTTTGCAAGGAATCGACAATCTCCCTCGTGAAATTTCCCTTGGTGGGGAAAGGCGACATTACAACGTTCACCAAGACGTACAGATCCTGTGCACCTTCCAAGCTGAGGCGATTCTTGAAATTGGTCAATCTGGTTTTGTAGCTATCTTGTGCGAACTGCGTCGAGGTGAGGATGAGGGGTTTGTCGGGTACGCTGTCATCGGTATGTCAAATGGATAAACGTTCGAAGATACGCTTTCCGAGATTGTTCGCTTCGACGACGTCTTGGTTGTCGACCAACTGACAGCGAAGGGATTGATCGCGAGATCGGAGCCCATTTTCTCGACTACCAGCATGGCAATGTTGTCCTCAACTAAGTCCTTGTTGTCGACATCGAGAGTCTTTTCTTTCTCGGATAAACTTCTTTAGATCGCCAGTATACGGCGGAGGCAGAGGAGGGAGAGCCGAGTCCGGGGGAAGCGCATTCATCGGGACGACGATGAAATCTGTAGTGTCGGTCGACATCGTCGCGAGGTGGGCATACTACATCTGCAAAACAACGGTAAGAGCCTTAATCACAAATTTTCACAAAACTGCGGCATGGCCAACGTCACCTTGACACAGCTAAAAACGGCTTCCCCAAGTAGAGCACCGTACCCATCGTTGTGCAGTCCGATCACTTCATGCGAGACCCAGGTGGCGACTGGTGCAGCGCCAGGTTTGCTAGCAGAGATCATATTGTCAGAATCGACAGTCTAAATAACTGCGACTTTGTCCTTACCTCTCCTCTATGCCATATATGCCAATGCTCTCGAGTTCGTTCCTGTAAACGATAGGGCTCGTCCAAGTGACGAGGTACCTCATCCTTTGGTCGCGGTAGAGCAATCCACCTGCCGGATACTGGATATATCCACTTTTGTGTGGGTCGACGGTGATCGAATCGCAGTGCTTTAAGTTTTGGAGAGCTTCTTTGGTCGAAGGCTTCAGAGCAAGGGAGGGAACGAAACTCCCAGGAACTGAGAATTCCTCCTTCGGATGCAGAGTTGAGCAGAAATAAGCACCCCAGGCTACGTCCGCATGAAGCACAAAGCCGAGCTTCGTTAACTAACAGGTGGATTGATTCAAGACGAAAATAGGACGTGCTTCGCAACAGAGGGAGAACTTACTTCTGTGCTGTCACGCAGTGAAACGATCTTGTCCAATGGATCACATGCGCCGTGTTCGGTGGAGCCAAGTATCGCGACCACAGCATATACAGCTCTCTTAGCTGCCAAACAAGCTTTAAGTTTGGTTTTGAGGCCCTCGACGTTAATCCGAGCGCCATTATCCACATCGACATCTATCACATTTTCGGAACCGATACCAAGAACAGCTGAGGGTACAATGAATATCCGATGTCACTTAAAAGCGATCTCTTACCTGCAGCCTTGGGCCACGAATAGTGCTTCGCAGCGCTATCGAAGTAGACCATCTCATTAAGTTTGGTCTTGTCGGTGTTGAATTCCTGGAAGATGCTCGAGTCTTTGCCGGCGGTCTGCACAAGATATTCCTCCAAGCTATTTTGAAGGAATTGGGACGTAATGCCATACGCTTTGCGCAAGCGATCTGGGATGTTAAGAACCACACCGGGGGGTATGTCCAGTAATTCCCATGACGTGAGATCCTTGAAAAGCTTTGTATCCTTGTCGTGGAGACGGAAGGTGTTTGTGATAAATTCAAGAGGGCGGCCTTTTTTCATTGCTAGCCGCAAGGACAAGGGGTAAAATTTGAGGTTGCGGGCTAATATATTCAAAATCAACGGATGTTCGGTAACATGGAACAATAGTCGAGTTACCGGCCCACATGGACTCTAGATTTGCTACACTTCCATCGCAAGTGATATGGCCCCAGCCAACGGGAGAGGTGGCGATGTCAATGTTGTATCCTACCATTTCAGACAGTTGTTGGCCAACGTTGATTTCGAGAACGGTTGTCAGAGGTGAGGCTTCGGTAGCAACATTGTTCGGATTGTCTGCAGATATGTAAGGCTTTATGTAAGAAGATACTACTTTGTGATACGGAGAGAAAGAAATTTACACATCAAAGATGAATGGAAGGGAGGGAAGGGAGAGGCTGAGACAGCAGGATTTGTTCGCAGGTATCCTGCAGCTGTGGACGAGAGGGATTTAATGGCAACTTGGTAGAGTTGGGTCAGAATCCATTGAATATGGCTTAGGGATGGTTATTGAAGGACTTATGGAGACGTATGATTAGTGTGGTGGAAGGAAATGGGCGAATATATAGCTAATTTATCGAACTTTCGGAGTTTTCTCATTTATTTTCAATAGAAGACTCGATTTGAAGAGTGTGGCAAGAATTTCCGAAAGCGCTGTAAAGGGAGGGCTAAAACAAAGAGAGTACAGCTGCCTCGTGGTAGCGGCTTGTGTCGTTGGCGTTGTCCGAGAGCTGAGAGCACGTGTAAAAGAAAGGAATATGGAGAGGAGGGATTGGGCAGCGTAGGTTGTTTTTGTCGCGGCTTCAGTTGAAGGGAGTTTTGTTGTCGCAGTAACGTAGAAACGTAGTCGAAGGCGAGATCAACAAGAGCACGTGAGGACGGGCGCTCCGACGTCTTCCGTTCCGAGCGTGGCTCCGAAATTCGATCCTTATACCGAAAAAAAATAAT
The DNA here is from genome assembly GCA_022884055.1 of Russula griseocarnosa. NCBI lineage: Eukaryota > Fungi > Basidiomycota > Agaricomycetes > Russulales > Russulaceae > Russula > Russula griseocarnosa. Next base: position 6,715 of record JAGKRU010000081.1, on the reverse strand, counting down.
TTGTTCCTCAGTTCAGCGACCAGTGCGCTTGTCTCAACACTCATACAACAATCGGCCCGCAAAAGGATTCCTCAAAAAAAGTCTGTTAAGGCCTCTGACCACCCTCGACCCCGTGTCTCGGCATGTTCCGCCCCTACAAGCCCCACCCCTTGCGTATACATCGTACATTTGTGATACATGGTGAAACAGTTTCAGTTAACCCTTGACACTAGATGCGAATAAAGCGGCGTGTGCGGTGTATCCTACTCAAAAGGACGCGGGAAGGAATCCTGGGGACGAGTGTATCAGACTTCACGCCCACGTAAGCGACCAAGCACTTACAATGATGTCCTGCCATTCGCGTCCTGGCGCTCTGGCGGATGGCGCTCCAGTGAGTGGCGCTGTGACTGGTCCTTCGGAGTCTTCTTCGGAGTCTTCTGGTGCTTCGACGTCTGGCACTCCGGTGTATGGCTCTCCGATATATGGGCGTATTATATCGACATGTGCACCTAATAAAGCAACCGCATAAGCATGCGCTCGTAGACTGTGCTCACCCGCATAACACTCACCTGCTGGAACCGGGTCCTCATTGAGCATGTCCGTGTCGACATAGATGTTCTTCGTCAAGGTCACGGTCCCTTTCACGTTCACGCCCTCGGCAGTAACGGCAGTAAAGGGGAGCACTTTGTTGGGGCGGAAGAAAAAGTTAGGGTCATTAGCGATGTCTTTGTTGGATGGGAACGGTTGCATGGCCCTTTCCGGGAAGTCAACATTGATTTTAATGTACGGTGAGGTATCAGTGAAGGCGGGCAGGGGGCCTACACTCGTGACGGTGACGGTGACTTCGCCTGCGGTGAACTGCGCATTGGGAGCCGCAACTAAAGTGTGGTCGATGTGATGCCCCGAGTCCTGAGTAGAGCCGTAAAGGTAAAATGGCATCCCGACTGGCGGGTAAGTCGCAGATAGATACTTGGAATCCAGCGGTTCTTTAACCACAACCTTAATATTTGTCAGCTCAAAGCCCGTAATGAAATGCGTCCTTGAATGCGATACAGGCATCAGGATGTGTCCGTGCAGTTGGATAGTAATACCAGTAGATGCTTACCCATCTGGCGGAGGCAGGCCCTTGTCAATGACGGCTTCAAATTTCTTGTCACTCAAAATTTGGTTCAAAGTCGTTTTATTGGCGTTGCCCAAAGTAAAGTATTGGTTGGGGTATTTTCTCCGCGCTTTCGTGTACTCGTCCATCACATTCGTAGGGAGGTCGCCAGTAATGATTAGCTGGTAGCGGTGGTTCGCCATGTTGAACATAGGCAGGTGCACAAGGAATAACTTTTTGGTGCCTTGCATTACGAATCCGTGAAAATCAGGCGTGACCTCGTTCCGATACCGCGACGTCTTAACCTCCTCCTTGATGACCCCTTTTAGGGAGTCGGCGATCTTCCTCGTGAAATTGCCCTCGGTGGGGAAAGGCGACATTACAACGTTCACCAAGACGTACAGATCCTGTGCACCTTTCAAGCTGAGGCGATCCTTGAAATTGGTCAAGCAGGATTTGTAGCTATCTTGTTTGAACTGCGTCGAGGTGAGGATGAGGGTTTGTCGGGTACGCTGTCCGTGACCTTTGAAATGGACAAACGTTGGAAGATACGCTTGCCGAGATTGTCCGCTTCGACGACGTCTTTGTTGTCAACCAACTTACCTGTGCTGTCCTTGAAGCGGAAGTTGACAGCGAAGGCATTGATCGCGAGATCGGAGCCCATTTTCTCGACTATCAGCATGGCAATGTTGTCCTTAACTAAGTCCTTGTTGTCGACATCGAGAATCCTTTCTCGGATAAACTTCTTTAGATCGCCAGTATACGGCGGAGGCAGCGGAGGGAGAGCCGAGTCCGGAGGAAGCGCATTCATCGGGACGACGATGAAATCTGTAGTGTCGGTCGACATCGTCGCGAGGTGGGCATACATCTGCAAAACAACGATAAGAGCCCTAATCACAAATTTTCACAAAACAGCGGCATCGCCAACGTCACCTTGACACAGCTAAAAACGGCTTCCCAAGTAGAGCACCGTACCCATCGTTGTGCAGTCCGATCACTTCATGCGACACCCAGGTGGCGACCGGTGCCGCGCCAGGTTTGCTAGCAGAGATCATATTTTCAGAATCGACAGTCTAAATAACTGCGACTTCGTCCTTACCTTCCTTCTATGCCGTATATGCCAATGCTCTCGAGTTCGTTCCTGTAAACGATAGGGCTCGTCCAAGTGACGAGGTACCTCATCCTTTGGTCGCGGTAGAGTAATCCACCTGCCGGATACTGGATATATCCACTTTTGTGTGGGTCGACGGTGATCGAATCGCAGTGTTTCAAGTTTTGGAGAGCTTCTTTGGTCGAAGGCTTTAGAGCAAGGGAGGGAACGAAACTCCCGGGAACTGAGAATTCCTCCTTCTTTGGACGCAGAGTTGAGCAGAAATAAGCACCCCAGGCTGCGTCCGCATGAAGCACAAAGCTGAGTCCCGTCAACTAACAGGTGGATTGGTTCAAGACGAAAATAGGACGTGCTTCGCAACAGAGGGAGAACTTACTTCTGGGCTATCACGCAGTGAAACGATCTTGTCCAATGGATCACATGCACCGTGTTCAGTGGAGCCAATTATCGCGACCACAGCATACACAGCTCTCTTAGCTGCCAAACAAGCTTTAAGTTTGGTTTTGAGGTCCTCGACGTTAATCCGAGCGCCATTATCCACATCGACATCTATCACATTCTTGGAACCGATACCAAGAACAGCTGAGGGTACAATGAATATCCGATGTCACTGAAAAGCGATATCTTACCTGCAGCCTTAGGCCACGAATAGTGCTTCGCGGTGCTAATGAAGTAGACCATCTCATTAAGTTTGGTCTGGGCGGTGTTGAATTCCTGGAAGATGTCCGAGTCTTTGCCGGCGGTCTGAACAAGATATTCCTCCAAGCTATTTTGAAGGGATTGGGACGTAATGCCATACACTTTGCGCAAGCGATCTGGGATGTTAAGAACCACACCCGGGGGTATGTTCAGTAATTCCCATGACGTGAGATCCTTGAAAAAATTTGTATCGTCGTCGCGGAGACGGAAGGTGCCTGCGATAAATTCAAGAGGGCGGCCTTTTTTCATTGCCAACCGCAAGGACAAGGGGTAAAATTTGAGGTTGCGGGCTAATATATTCAAAATCAACGGATGTTCGGTAACATGGAACAATAGTCGAGTTACCGGCCCACATGGACTCTAGATTTGCTACACTTCCATCGCAAGTGATATGGCCCCAGCCAACGGGAGAGGCAGCGATGTCAATGTTGTATCCCACCATCTCAGACAGTTGTTGGCCAACGTTGATTTCGAGAACGGTTGTCAGAGGCGAGGCTTCGGTAGCAACATTGTTCGGATTGTCTGCAATTGAAGGCTTTATGTTAGAAGGTACTACTTTGTGATACGGAGACAAAGAAATTTACACATCATGGCCATGAGATATCCGGCAATGCCGGGCATTGTCGTATCCATGTTCATGTGGGCATTGTAACGGGGGTTCCAAAAAGGAACGGAGTGCGCAGCGAGCTGAGGGGCAAGCTGGTTCACGACATATTTGAGCTTGTTGATATTTCCTGTAACAAAAATTATTGAAGACTGTCGCGCAAGTTATTAATAAAAGAGTACTTACTCTGGAAAAGTGTTGACGCCTTCATGGATGGGGTGATAAAGTCGTCATCATTCGGGAAGTAAGCTGCACGGCTTTGGCTTGTTCGTACAGCAAACCTTGGAAGATCCTTTCGAGGACCTCAAAGTTTTCTGCATGTGGTCCAAGAAACCAGGCGCCAACCGCATCATGGTTATTTCCGTATGTTGTAGCCATTGATCTGAATAAATTCAAGAGGGGAATTGATTGGATTCTGGGTCGCGACCTCCGCACTTAAATGCACTACAGGAGGTGTCATGAGATCACTCCACGCTGCAAAGTATCTGTGGAAGTGCCGAGTGGGAGAGTGATAGTGACATCAGAACCGATGCGATCCGTCTTCTTACCGCACTTTGACGTCAAGAATATTGGATCCATACACCAGGAAAACGGCAAGTGTGAAGCTGTGAAGTGTCTAGCAGAGTCGGCGGCGTCTTGGAAGCCTTGGTCACATGCAGTCGCAGTCCTGCCCTAAAGCAGATGCCAAACATTCCGACATGGTATCCAGTACCGAACCAATCGCGGACTCGGAGGATCAATGGTTCCGAGTTCTGATCTGAAGGTCTATCTATTAGGCAAACCCCTCTGCACTTTGTAGGGCTTGGTTTGTTTATATGTTGGTTCCCCAACACCTCCAGATCCGGTGCCAGAAGGTTGACTGAACCATTCGGAAGTCGGTCGATCACTTCTTGACTAAGGGCAGGTGCAAGGACTCCGTGTCAGTCACCAGCTCATACTTAGTTTGAGGTAGATTTGCTAGCGGGGGTGTCTCATTGAGGATCTCAATCATAGCCCGTCTACCTCGTTATCTTCTTCCGTGTCGCCGGTACGATCGATTGTGGGAGCGTCGTCCATTGTTTATCCTCATTCGGACGTCCTCGGTACTGTGCACCTTTCCTGTGTTTCGTGGTTCTAATGTTGTTGGACACACGGAAATCGCTTTCCTTGGAAGGCGACCTTGCATATTGCTGGTTGCTTGCTTCTGTCCCGTTTCGTGAAGTACGGGCCCTGAGAAACACCGGGTGATCATCAGAAATTACTGTAACGAAGGAGTCGGGGATTGGCGTAAATACTACGATGATAGGAATCACAGAAGCTTCATTTCGGCCACAACACTTGTATTGAACCGTAACCCATGACATGCATGACAATTGAAGTGTTTGACGTTTGACGGTTTGACCTAATTGCTGTAAGCGCATCACCACTTGCATACACAACCTCGACACATGACTCGGACCTGTTCCATGATCCATCGTCACATCGACTTAGCCGGTTACTAGTAGCGTATGGCTCCTTAATACGTCTATATCGGCGATATCTGTGTGGGACAGATTGTGATGATGAGCGCAAAGAATCGCGGAGGATCTCCAGATCACGATTCATACATTCATGAGTGAGCGCTAGTGAGCAGCTTCTCTTACTCTTAGAATGTCGAATTGGGGTCAGGTAGTGTCGGATCATGATACATGATGCATGATGCTCGACGGCCTAGGTTCTCATGACTTCCAGAACTTGAGAAACCATCGTATTGGTTTCACTGTCACATCGATTGAACGTTGAACGTTGAACACCTGCAACGTGCGGTGGTTCAACTGGTTTTGGACTTGGCATGGAAGATCATCGATCGTCCTTCCAAGAATTTGACCAATCGGGCTTGAATTCAAGGTCCATACCACGTTCAAGACTCAAAACCCCAAATAGCCATTTCAAAACCCGTTTTTCGTACGCAAAGGGAATGCTGCGTATGATGTAACTAATGATCATGGAGCTAGTAGCAGAGCCTAGTACCACCCTCCGGAAACATTCCATCTCTTATCGTGATTCGCGCCCCTGACCGTGTTCAGTCCAATCTTCGTGCCCAGGGAAGAACTGGACCGATGGTCAAGTGCATGTGTTCAAGGTAGGAGGACAATGACAATGCTACTTCTTTACTCTCGGCCTCATCATGCCTCATCTTTCTACCTTCTCCTGCATTGACGTGAGGGTGACACGTCTCCAACGCCGTACCTGACATACACACCTCCGTCAATCCCTTCCTTATAAACAAATCTAATTGCCGCAAAAAACGTCCCCGTCGTAGCTCCGGTGGTTCCACCTAAGGCGCCTGGAGCAGCGAGCTATAGGCTTGGCCAAAGGGGCATCGAATGCATTCGCAACAGATATCGCAATTTGGGGGGATATAACTTACGATCAGCGTCTGTGGGGAGATATGGATCCCAGCACTCATCAGATACTGTACGTGTGCGAGCGCGCACCGCGTCTTCAAACAGTGGCGGAAGAAGCACGTGAAAAGTCGAATCCGAGCCAGCGTACAGTACATTCTAGTGAGGACATCGTCACAATTAATTGTTAGTAAACAACGAACGAACAGGGACAGTGCTGTACATAAGTTTGTAGAGCTCGAGCACTGGTAGCGCCGTCAGTGTGAGCGCATACACGACGGGCAAGAGGATAAGCGGAGCCCACTTATGGTCAACTAAAGGATCAAATAGTGTCCAATAAGTCGACAGGGTGCAGATTTTAAATTAAAAACTGTCTACTTATGTCTTTCTCATTTCAATTTGTCAATAAGTAGACTATTTGTATTTAAAATTCATGTAGTCGTTAACTTATTGGACATCATTTAATCCTTAGTCAGACCATTAAGTGGACTCCTCTCCTTATCCCACTCCTGCCCGCCGTGATAGGGAAAACGTGGCAAGGGACGGACTCGGAGTGCATCGAGTGAGATACCAATTGGGTGATACATGCGGGCACTGGCAGAAGCGAGCGTAACAATGTAAATCTCCCAAGGACATTTCGAACTTCGGGGAAGATTGCTACATAAACATTGTGCTTCTTCATCTATATCCACCAAACCAAGTATCTAGTAGCGGCGCACGTGGTTGTGACCCCTCGGCGCTTCAAGTTGTCAATGAAACGTTGGGCGCCTCGCGTCTGCTGGTACGAAATGCGAGGGCAATCTTTCGTTCCAGATTTTCGGAAAAAACATGCATCCACCCCAGGAAGCTGCAGGAAGCTT
>JAGKRU010000080.1:0-151151 GCA_022884055.1 Russula griseocarnosa | reverse complement strand
GGGGGGTTCCGGACTGGGTTTTGGGTTCGAGGAGGTTCCTATACTGGTTTGAGTGGTTGTTGTTGTAGTCATTGCGAGGAATGTTTGCTGCTGAAGTGGCGGGTTACTTGTCGTTGTTGGTGCCGCTAGGAAGAAGTTTCGTTGTTGTGGGTTGCTCAGAGTTCTTTCGATTTGTACTGGGCTATGCCTGATCGCAGCGTCGATCGGATCTCTTTCGTCGTCTGATGGTTCTTCCCCTGGCTCTTGGGGTTTCCTGATGGGCTGGGTGCTCTGTCGTCCTCGTCTAATACGTCCCTCTGGTAGGCTGGTGGGGAGTCTGGCTTTGGCGCATCTGCTGTTTTGATGGTTGTGTCAAAGTTGTGGGCGTCGTCGAATTCCTCTCCTAGTAGGAAGTTTCTGTTATCTGGGGTAATATGGATCTTGTACCACTTGTTACTGAATAGGGCCACGGGTATAGCGCGTTTGAACTTTAGCTTGTCGCTGTCACAGAAGACCAGGTACTGCTTTCCTGTCTTGTTGTCCTTGTTGTATCGTTCGATCAATATGATCCTTGAGTTTGGTCAGTATCTGGTTAACTCCTCCTCTTTGAGGTAGAACTCTTTGAGTTCGTCGTACGGATCAGCCACCGTAGCTTTGTTGTTTGTAGAAAGTTGAGTCTAGTGTCACCGCCGCTACTAGCGACCGCCGTAGGATAGGCTTTGGGTAGTACTTGAAGTAAAAGAGCTAAGGGCAAAGCCCCTTAGATGCGTCTGAGTAGGGGTGCGTAGCCTCCGTACGTTATACCAGAGGTTCCCCCTTTGAAGTAGAGAGCTCAAGCAAGGGAGAGAAGAGTGTTTGGTCACTAGCCTCGTATTCTGATAGACAGGAGACTCAACTTGGAGCTTCCCAATCCAAGTTGGAGTCGTATAAATACATCCCTGGCAGGACTAATGGAGACGTGAACCCGTAGATGGAGAAACCAGTATGGGGTAAGTAACTAATTCAACTGTACTACCCAACTGTCCCAAGAATGCCCGATGGAACGATAACAAGCCAATGGATACAATTACAAACCCCAGATAATCTGTATCAATAGCTCAAACACCGAGAAATCCAGAAGCAGCCCGCACTGCTATCAATCCTATGCATTTAGGTTCACAAGCTGACGATCAAGGGAATCACACGACACAAGACACCGAAATGAGAACAAACCCTGAAGCCTGGATCCTGAATGGAACTTACCCCTGTCCGTAAGGCGTACAAGCTAGCCTTACCCCAGAGAGCCGGTTACACCCATCATGCCATAAGGTGGAGAACCTGTCTGGAGAAATGAAGCCCTATAAAGCATCATCAGACCATGTAGAGTTGTATATACTATACCTGGCCATCAACTTTGATGAGCTGGGAAGCTGGTCTGTGGGGAAACTATCACCCAACTCAAACCACACACGCTCCCTCAGCCAGCAAGTTCTAGGGGGTGGGAAGCCCTGTCCGATATCGTGCAGGTGTCCGCGGAAGACTAAACTTCGCAGAAGGGTCCGTCTTGACTCTAAGGACTTGGGATACGCTCCGCTAAGGGTGCGGACGCGTGCGGCGGTTCCGGGAGCGGCGGGACTGTTCCGGAAAGACGGTGAACGCGGTTTATCGCGCACGTCCGCGCGGACTTCGCTACTTCGCACCTGAGGCCGCACTAGACCTCCGGAGGTGCTCCTGAATTTCCTAAGGGCGCGGGCACATGCTGCACTCTCGGGAATGCAAAGAAGAGCAAACTGTGCTCTTTGGGGATCTCTGCACTGAGAGACTGAGGGGGGAACTCCTGGGCTTATTCTTATTGGTTTGTAGGTAGTTACAAGCTATATATATAATGTCTGACAGTTCCAGGCACTGTAGTGAGGGGAGAAGGGGGCTGAGATGCTGTAACAAGTCCATGAGGGGAAGTGTCACGGAGCGCGGGAAAGCGGCGGCAAAGCGGGCCGGAACTCCGAAAATGCGCGCAGATGTAAGTATGAGGGTAGGGGGATGATGGGGAGAGGGTCCTGGTGCTCTCTGAGCCTCTTATTGTAGGGATATGGTGACGGAAAAGGGATAGATGAGCTCTGTGTGTCTGTATTGTACCCCTACGATATGAGTACAATATATATAATATCTGCATATCCATATGTAATCAGGGGGGCAGTGTCCGGCTGTCCTAGGAGTCGCTACAGGGGCTCCGGTGTGCGTGGTGCATAGGAGCACGGAGCACGGAGCGTGTGGAGCCCCGGCGGCGCTCAACACTTATATGCACTTTTACATGTACTGCCGCTGCTGCTGCGTATCAACGTCAATTGAGAGGGCACTGAGAGGGCATTCCAGCAGGTGTGGTCGTTATGGATGATGGGGAGCAAGCATGATGAAGATCTTCGATTCATAGTTCGGCACATCGGCATGTCATGATCGGACCAAACAAAGGTATAAACAAGGCCGTAACCTCAGGTTGCGGCAATACCCGCTGTCTTTTGTCTGTCGTCCTAGCCTTGTGGAAATACAATGCTTTGGTGGGATGTGGGAACTGTGGGAACTGTCACTGCGTACCAATGTACCATGTGGTCGCGGGCTCGCTCGTTTCCCCTCCTGCAGTCGGTGCCGCTATGAATCCGCCGAACAGAACGTTGTCCTGTAAAGCCGTCAATGATTTTGGCAAGGCTTACAAGTACCGGGCAATAGAGTTAATCAAGATTTCCCGACAAATATCTACTGGCTGGCATCGATCTCCCAAACTCGATGTTAAGCTTCCGAGGTACAGTAATTGACCCGAATTATGACTCTCTTATCCCATTCTGATGATCCTGTCAGTGTGCTCAAGGCCTGCGATAAGGCCCTTGAGCATGCTGTCAAATCACGCAAGCGGGAGCTTGTAACCACAGATGAGGAATTTGACAATGCGATGCGCGAGTTATATAAGTATGAGGTGGACCTTCACCTTGAGTGAATGGACATCATTCGTGGTATCAAGGGTCCGTGTTACTGATTGAATGGTAGGAATAGAAAGAACCAGGATGTCCAGATCGACTCGGAGTCGATCAAAACGCGCGTCAAGAGTCGCATGGAAAATGCAAAGAAAAGGGACAGGGAGAATAGGAGAAGAGAATGGATTGTATGTGGTACTTGCACACGATTCTTTCTGTCCAACTCTATGCTGATAATCCACCCTCCCAAACCTAGAGTGATAGAGACAAGACATTGAGGCCCGTCGAGTTTCGTGTCCTACAATCCCCTTCCAATGATAGGGAGTCCACCACTGCGATACGTGAGCGGTGACTTATATCAGTATGGCATTTGTCTCTGATCTCTGTGTCAGTATGGCTCTTCGGCACTGCGAAGGCGTCAGACATTCTCTGGATCTTCAGTCATCACGCGATTAAAGAACTTGAAATCCCCAGAGAGACGTGGCTTACTCTCGCCCAGAACCCTCACTTCTATGACCATCCCCCTATATTTCCGAACGCATCTGTGGACAAGTTTAATACCCAGCCGACTGAGAGATACCCGGACAAGATTTATGTCCTCACTGAGAATGACCACCAACGCCCCGAGTATTTCTAAAGCTTGACAAGAAGTGGCGGACTTTTGACAACGTCTGGAACACGAACAATATTCTCATTTTCAAAGGCTCGTGCCTGCCATCGTCTTATTTCCCTAACTGACACCATTTTAGACATCGAGGGGTGCCTCCAGGGTGACGCCATCGTGGGCGACGCCATCGTGAGACAATGTATCACTGGCCACCGCCTCTCCTGGTCTCGCATGGTGTATGAAGACCTTCAAGCGAGTGTGGTTGGGAATACTGAGAATATTGAAGATATGGAGAATTGGAGAGCCCCAATTTTCGAACTATGGAATGACCCAAGTATCCGTATCATCGAGATCGAAATCCTTATGACCCCTTGTGATAGACAGGAGTAACTAGTAGCCCATATGCCGTATTGGAGTCAGGATAATCCCATGAGCATTTTGAAGCATAGCAGCTGGCTTAGAGCTTGATACCACAAAGGGAATTTTTTGGAGTTAAACGACAGGATGCACCAGAACGTGGTCACTCGGTAAATCAGACGTTTGGTTAGAAAGAAAAATGCGGACCGGGTCGCGACTCCGCTGGTCGGAGCTTGAATGCTGAACGTTGAACGTTGGAAGTTGGCCTAATTTCTCAACCACCGGTCCCCGGCCCGCCTCGGACCCACCCGAACTCCAAATTCCCAGAGTTCAGCCAAGTCATGCGCACATTAAGAACGCGTTAATTAGTCATTTTCTTAGTGTAATACTTTTGCTTAATAAAATCTACTCATCAAACACGTTACCTAAGCTAAGTGACATGGGAGTACGCCGAAAAAGGGAACACGGGCTGGATGGATATAATAATGATTGTATGTGTATGGGGAATATAGGGATGAGATGCATGGGGGGGGGATGAGACGTGTGGAGTGGCGTGGGCAAAGGGACGCAAGGGGGAGCGGCGTGGACAGAGAGAGCGTGGGCGGGAGAGGCTTGGGAGGAAGCTGCTTGGACAGGGGAGCGTGGGCAGGGGAAGCTGCGTGGACGGGGGCTCTGCCTTGGGGACCTCCCATTTGGCTGCATGCTGATGAGCTGGGAAGCCGGTCTGTGGGGAACAAACACCCAAAACAAACCAACACACTCCTAGAGTCAGCAGCAAGTTCTAGGGGGTGTGAAGCACTGCCTGGTATCGCGCAGGTATCCGCGGGAGACCAAACTTCGCAAGAGGATCCGTCTAGATCCTACTGACTTGGGACTAGCTCTGTTAAGGGCGCGGACGCGTGCGGCGGTCCCAGGAATGGCTGTACTGGTCTGGAAAGATGTTGAACGCGGCCTACCGTGCACGCCTGTGCGGACCTCGCTACTTCACAATCTTGGCTGCACTAGACCTCGGAAGGATCTCCTGAGATTTCTAAGGGCGCGGACACGTGTGGCACACTCGGGGAGGCGAAGGAGAGCTACATGTGAGTGTCGGGATCAGGGCCGGAAAAATCCGGCACGGCGGGAACGTTGACAACGGGGAGCACACAAGATGACATCGGTGGGGAAGGGAATTGGGAACTGTAAAGACGCGTCAAAACGCGTTCCCCTGCGTGCATGGTACTTGGCCACATTCTGTACATTGTGGATGACATTATTTACTACAGAATTTGTAACTACATATGATGCAAAGGATTATCACGCGTCAGACACGTGACACGCCAACTTCTCGGACTTGTCGGACTTCAAACATGCTTAGTCATTCCCATGTGCGTGGTTGAGAAATTGAAAGGACTAACGTTGGACGCTGAGCGCTGAACGTTTCTTCGCCTTCGCTCTACTGTACGCTGAGCTAAAACTCGGGACTCGCTTAAACGTCAAAGTGCTAATCATCGACCACATTTATTGTGCTCGTGATCATTATGTTAAGGACCGGAAATCGCCAGAATGATGAACAAGGACCAGGAATGGCTACTGCAGAATATCTCTTTTCTCTTTTTACTTTCCCAAGTGCTGATTGTGAGATTAAGAAGAGTCCGAGGTGGTCGCATTGCCACAGGGATCAGCCCAACCACAGCACGAAAAACATCCAGAAAGTGGAGATACGCACCTACCTCCCGAGTTCATGGCCAATATAACACCTGGGCTTATAACCTTGTGTCGTCATCCAACCCCTCCTCCATCATCCAATCTCATCAACCAGCATACCCACCGCCCCTTCCTCATTTAGTGCATCTGTCTTCCCTCCCTCACCCAGCGCACCAGTCCAATTTCCCTTGACCAGCAATACAGAACCAGTCAACTAGTGCGGTGTGCAGCGCCCGTAAATGATGTAGGTGTCACTGAAAGCTCTCTTACCCAATTTCTATAGCCTGGGTTGTGTATTACTATGATTGCGGGCGACGATATGTAGACACGTGCGAGCTTCGCGTCTATATTGCATTGCTTTTTTGATTTTCGCCTGTTAGAAGTTCTCGCGCGTGCAGGCAGGACGAAGGAAACTTGAGGGCAGTATATATGGGCAAACGCGCGAGAATGCCCGACAGTTAATACAACGATTATCGCTGACCAGCTTCATCACCTTTTTCCTGGACCGATGATTACGATCAGCGGGGCCCAGCTTTGTGAGACCTGCCAGGCTTCAGCTCCTTTGCGAAACGCCTCACCCTCACCTCACCTTCTCCCAATTTCACAGACAAGCGGAGACTAGGTGAAAGACCAAAGAGAGAGAGGTAGCATGTGGACGAAGAGAAGTCATTACCGTAACTCTAGTAGGCGCTCCCATATAACAGAATTGGATAACTAAGAATAAACTTATAATACGCCCGAATATATGATCAGCGAAGAAAACAAACTTCCAGAATTGTTATAGTTCTTGAGATTGTGTGCGGACCAGCCGGCGACACCTGGATCCAGGCATGGGTATGGTCTAGTTCGGAACCGGATAGTATCTTTGGTGGAGGGCTCATCACCATCCCTTCCAGGGTCTGTAAGTAATGAGGAGTATGACGAGCATGCGTACGGGGAAAAGTGGACGGATGATGGCTTACCCTCATCTCCAACCAGTCCATCTACCTCATCATCGTCCTCCTGCGTCAGCTCGACGACGCGCTCCTCCTGCTTCGTGACAGTCGCCCACAGCTGCGGTGGTTGCAGGTACGAGCCAGTGGATACCATCGACGTTGGGCCCGTACATCTCCACGAAGGATAAAGCGGTTCAAACGGTGGCGAATCTTCTCTGGCTTGGTGGGAGAGGAAAGGACGGTTGATTGGACGCCAGGATACAGTGATGTGCGAAGAAGTGCGGCGCGTTCAAGGCGGAGCAACACCGTGACGAAAAGTGAGGTGACGACTCGCGGTGCTTGTCCCGTCCGAGTTCATTGCCATGTCCTTCGTGGATGGGATGGAGTGCAGCCTCAGAGCGTAGGGTCATTGAGTCTGCGCATCCAAGGACTAGGTTTGCCTTGGCTGGGGAGTAAACCGCGATGCAGAAGGCAGAGGCGGAGGTTGTGGAAACGTTGGAGGACACGAATCAGGCACTGGCAGATGCGAGTGCGGCAGCGACATGAACGCGATGAAATGCTACCGCCGCTGCCGTTCCCATCCGATGAAGGTGTGGAACAGTATGGCCTCCACTGGTCTCACAGCTACCGTCTCCAGGGAGTTTGTTCGCTTCGTCGACGCTGTTGACGCTAAGCCGCCTTCGATACCGGCCTTCTAGAACTGCTATCATTTTATGTCTATGAATACTACGGTAAGAGTAATTGTATTGCATACCAGGCAGTGGAACTACTGTAGACATCATGCATCACGATTCATAATAAAAAAGGTCATGGTATAACCATCACCCTGGGTATATGATAGCTGGCTGTACGATGTTAGGGCGCCTTCAAGTTCTTTTGACTGTAATGCCGACCACGCTGAACCTTTAAGGAGCACTTTGTTGGAATGGTTCATGTCGAGCGGGAAACCCTTCATATGACCGTGGAGCTCGAGTTTTCTGAGTTCAAACTTGTTGACAACCCCGACACCTCCCATCGTTCTCATCAAACCGATCAACGTCGAGATCAACCGATAACGCCCTCTCAACAGCAACGTAATAAGTTAAACGGATGTCTAACCCTTCGCCTACTCTTCCCAACACTTCCACATCCGCCCTGGGTGGTATACGCAATGATGGCGGTGCGTTGGGCTGGATATTGCATTGCTGCGTTGACTCTAAGTCTTTGATCACAGAACCGAATGAGAACGACATGTGGAATGTGTATCTGGATGAAGTCGAAGAGGATGATAAGCTGGTTACCGACACCTGGAAAGAGGATGCAAATGGTATTCTCACCTTCGTGAGTCTCAATCTGCCGGTCTTCCTATTCATCCCAATGACAAGCTTGAAGACAGGTTTTTTCTCCGTAACTGTTGGCGCATTCATCATTGAATTCTACAAAAAGTTGTCCCCCGATTCCGGCAGTCAAACAGTAGCTCTTCTTGGGCAAATTTCGCAACAGCTTGCTAGTTTTCCAAATGGAAACTATTCGAACGCGGTGATTCAACCACCTCCTCCCAGTGCATCCATGGTCTGTGTCAACGCAATGTGGATGATAAGCCTTGTGCTTAGCCTCACATCGGCATTGATCGCGACACTGCTTCAACAGTGGGCACGCAGATACCTCGAAGCGCCCAGAGCCCCGAGCCTGAGCAAGCCGAATCATCGCGCACTCGTCCGCTGGTTTTTGTTCCTCGGTACGGACGTCTACAAAATGCGCGTTCTGGTCGAGATACCTCCAACACTCCTTCATCTCTCCGTGTACCTATTTTTCGCCGGCCTTGTGATAGCCTTTCATACAATTAACAAGAAGGTGGCCATCGCCGTCGATGTTTCTGTCGGACTTTTCGCACTAGCATACATTACGCTGAGCATCCTTCCTTCCTTTGACTTCAAGTGCCCATATCGCACACCGATGTCCCGCATCTTGTGGCGTCCATGCCACATTTTCCTCTTCTTCACAGCGCATTGCCTTCATTGGCCTGTGAACCTACTTCGACGATCCTATGGTGGACCCAATCTGGACAGGATTGTAACAAACCCCTGGCAACGCAAACTTGTCAATTGGTCGGAATCAATTAGTAAAACTATCGAGGAACATTACCGATATTTCATGGATGGCTTCGAGAAGAGCGCCATCAATGCTGCCATGAATACACAAGAAGGGGGCCACAAAATTATCACTTTTCTGTTCACCGTGTTCTCACATAGTGATACAAACAAACTTCGAAAGTTAGCGGCCTGCATACCAAGAGATAGAATCCTCGATCTTATCCGACCCGTCGAGTCCGGAAACATTGGCCTTCGAGATCCCCTTCACACTCTTTTACGCAGCTGTCAACCAGGTACACCTGCAACTGGACCCGACGAGGATGTGCGCAAGCGCTCTCTCTTGGTATTTTTAGATGCTATTCACCACATCTCCAAGACGCCCGACATCCCCGAGTTAGATTTCGTGCGAGCCAACTTCGCAAATATCGGTCTTATGGAAAAATTGTGGGATGGTTGCAATACTGCCATCGGCATTACATCTCGCTCCATATGCGCATTGATTGCGAAACAAGTAAGCAGAAAAGTCGACCTCGAAGAGGAAGAGCGACGTTGGCTACAACGTGTCACTGAGGAAACATCGAACACAATAATCGTCGCCGACTTTGAGACGCGGAAGCGGATGAACTTTAAATCTTTTATTCGCGGAGTCCTCTCAAATCAAGTGGGCGACCTTTCAACTGAGGATGCTAAGTCTTTCAAAGAGACACTCGCGATTCTCCTGGACGTCAGAACCGATCCCAACTTTCACTTGCCTTCCTCCCAGAATCGGCTTTCTGAAGAAGTTAAACGGATATACCAGGATGACCCCCAAGGCAACCACGGAGTAGTTGACAGATTACGCTCAATGTTTCCATCCATCCATTTCCCCTTCCCCGTCTCAAATATCCAGTCTGCGCCCCCCGCCCCTCCCCACTAGCACGCACACTATATGGTCCCCCTGTCATTACCAACCCCTTTCCGATTATCTAGACTTTTGTGCGGCATTAGGCCCCTACTCCGGAGCACTGTCGCAAATTTTGGAAGCTCTTTCTGCACCAACCTCTTTTGGCCTCAGCACCTTACATTCATATTGGGTCATCGTTTTATAATATGATTGTGGGAGTATATCGCGGGGCAGATGAGTTTGCATAAACAAGACTACATTTCATTTGTCGTAATCGATTTTCTTTTAGGCGTGTCTCGTCTCGTTCATTGGGCTTCACATCATCAGCGCTTTCGGGTTCCACTTGGCGCATCCGCTGATCAACTGCGCCAGTGCTGCCCGGTGTTCCTTGACGACTTCGGATTCTTGGTCACAAAATCCAGATATCTCGATCAGGTGAGCAGCCAGGCCGGTAGAAGCGTCTATTGGGTCCTGGACAGATGAACGTGGTGGCCATTTGGTGGACAGGTAAGAAGAATCGGAATCGATAGCAGAGCTGACAGGTGGTGTGGTGTCGAGGTTACATTCTGGGGGAAGTGGAGGCCGGCTGGTGTCAAACGGCCAAGTCGTCGGAGGCCAGCGGGGTGGAGATACCTCACAGCACGCATGATATCCCAATCCACGTTGAACACGCGTGATCATATGCAAAAGCTCATGTACGAGGGTGTACTCCATATGCTTCTTATTGAGGAAATTTACCTGGCAAAGGACAACTGCGCCAGCATCGGGAGAGAATCCGCTAGAACGGGTGAGGTCGCAAGGAGGCAAGGATTGTAGGTTGACAAAATGCTCTGTACCGGTAGACTTATATCATCCGTGAGTGCGAGGAAAATAGAATGGGCAAGAATGACGTGCTGTAGTCAAGTCGTTCGCGGTTATGGCAGTTGGTGGCGAAGACCCGCTCTGCACGATCGATGCCGAACCCGGTCATCAAGGAGAACTATCGGCGCTATCTCCTGAACAGTTTATTCTCAGACGGAGGAAGTTGGTTGTTTGGTACTATGGTAGTTGGGGTGCCAAGTTGGTTTGCCTTGTCGCCTTGTCGCCGCTGTTCATCGGTACTGTATGGCTGTAAGCGAGAAAAAGTGGCAGTCATTAAACTCGCGACCCGACCGTGACTGGCGCCCGCGCCCAGCGGCACAACATATTTGATTTCAGGCTCGACACCCACACTTGGCAGTGCGCATGCTTTTGTTGACAACGTTTATCCATGCGCACTGTTAAGGTCGTGATCATAGGAAAATCGGGAGTTGGGAAGACGAGCCTCCATGCCAGTGGCCAGGTGTACACCATCAATTGGCAGTGCCCGTTGAATTTCAGAAAATCCGGGACTCACGATGGACTAACGACTAACTACCTAACCCCCGTCACGGATTGCCGGCCCGACGCCCCCTTGGGTCAGTGTCAATTTTCATTTTGGTGGTGACTTTTTTCAAACCCGGCCGGGTCATACAACGGACTAACTCGGGTTGCCGGCCCGACACCCCCTTGGCGCTCATGAGATGACATTCGGAGTTTGAACTTGGCTTATAAGATGAACCCCAACCAACTTCCTGCGAACTTCCACCGATTACGCCCACCGTTTTTGGCATACTGTGATTATCCCGGATATCCCGGATATCGATAAGCAGTGGTGCACAGACCATTTCAACTCTAAATACCCCGTGACTGTATCCCATTATCTCCCCCCCTTTCCTCCAGGCGGAGTCCCAGCGAACCAATTCCCCTCACATTTCTTCTCCCACTTTTGACATGAGTGACAAGTCAGGATTGTCACATTTGCGTGTGCTCTATGAGGCCGCTTTGGAAGACTATAAGCAGCAGACGGGCATAGTACTGGCCGAACATCCTCTCGCCCAGCGCCTCCGGGATTGCAACTCTGTAGAGTCCGTTACCGCCATTCTTCGTGAACAAGCGCAAGACTTCAACGAATCCCGGGACAAAGACAAAGTCTTGAAACCACTCAAAAAGGTCTTAACCGTTTTGCATATACTTGCCTCCGCTGTCAATTTTCCTGAGGTTGTTGGCTTGGTATGTCCGTAGGCTGCCAACAGGGCGTTCAACGTCTCTGACCCTCATCCTATAGTATTTCTCGCCCGTGAGAGCAATACAGACTGGCCTTGGTATTCTACTTTCTGTACGTGCCTATATTTGGTCTCTGAGCGTGCATCTTTGTAATATCTAAGTGGATTAGGCGGTGAAGGGCACCATAGATGACTACAGTGCCCTGGCCGATGTGCTCGAGTCAATTGGACATTTTCTCAAACGCCTCGAGATCTATACCGAGATCCCTCCCACAGACGCCATGAATGAGGTGGTTGTCAAAATACTCGTGGAGCTTCTCTCCACACTCGCGTTGGCGACTAAAGAGACAAGCCAGGGAAAACTTAGTGAGTCCATTGTCGGTGAGGGAATTTATTATCTAACTTACGAATGAAGAAAACCTTGTTCGGAGGCTTGTTGGCGAGAAGAATATGAAATCGATTGTCGAGAGGTTGGACCGATTGACGCAGGACGAGGCTCTGCAAACCATGGCACCGTATCTCAAGATCGTTCGTGGTCTTATCGAGAATATGAAGGTGGTAATGGACGGTGAGCAAATCCACCAAAACTTGTGGCCTGCTGGGTTTGAGGATATTCCCTGTAGACGGCAAGGTATCGGTTGACCACCTTAGGGAAACCCTCGGTGCGTTTTTCTGGCCACAACCAGATCCGTGTATCTGACTTAGCACCAGAAATTATGCATCAAGTTGCGAGTAATTTGAACAAGGCGAAGCGTGAGCCATTTTTCGGTGTTGTGGTAGCTGACTGGGATCACCGAGATTGTCCAACAGGTGACAGCTTACAGAAAGACATTTTTGGGTGGCTATCACCACCTGACCCAAGGATGAACCATGATGCTGCCTGCAAATGGCGCCATTGCGGGACTGCAGAGTGGTTCATTCATGGCAACACGTTTCTAGAATGGAGGACGTTCGAAGTCCCGGGTTCACTTCTATGGGTCCATGGGAAACGTCTGTTAATCCCCAGCTATTGAGGTTCGACCGGGACTAAATATATATATTTTGGTTTCGCAGCGGGCGCCGGGAAAAGTGTCTTATGGTACGTGAAATTTTTATATTTCCCGGGCCATCTTGGAAACTTATCGTGTTCGTCAGTTCCACAATCATCGAAGACATCCGTGCCATGCAGAAAGCTGGTCTCGCATCGTTAGCATTTTTCTACTGTGATTTTAGGGAAGACCGAAAGAAGGAATTGCACGGACTGCTCTCATCCTTTCTAGTCCAACTTTATCACCAATCAGACTCCTACTTCGATATTCTTTCCAACTTCTACTCGGAATATGACAAGGGTTCACTTCTTCCGAGCAACGATTCACTTGCGAGATGTCTAAAGGACCTACTTAAAGTCCCCGGACTGGCCCCCGTATATCTCATCGTGGATGGTTTGGACGAATGTCCAAACTCACCTGTCTTTCGATCTCCCCGTGCCGAAGTCCTAAGCTTCATAGAGGAACTTGTCAAAACACAAATTATAAATCTGCGCGTATGTGTCACTAGCCGGCCAGAAGTTGATATAATGGATGTCCTCAATCCTTTAATTTTCCGCTCTGTTTCCCTGCATGACGAGAGTGGACAAAAGAGGGATATCGAGGACTACATCAAGTCGGCCATCAACACGCGTCAAAAAGGAAGAAGGTCACTGTGGAAAGAAGAGCACAGGCAACTAGCCATCGACGTCCTCATAGAAAGAGCGAATGGGAGGTAAGACGTCAATATTGAATCTGTGATGACTCTTGCTCATTTCTTTCTGTGACGTAGTTTTAGATGGGTGGATTGTCAGGTGGTCCACATTTGGCACTGCCTCCCAGCACGTATCCGGCGTGGACTAGACGAGTTACCAGAGACGCTGGACGGGACATATGAACGTACCCTGCGAGAGATCGATAAGACAAACTGGGAATTCGCCCATCGCATATTTCAGTTCGTCTCAGTGGCTTCCCGCCCACTTCACGTCGAGGAACTTGCCGACTTGCTCGCATTAGATTTCGAGGCAGGATCAATACCGGTGTTTCGTGAGGATTGGCGCCTGAAAGATCCAGCGTATGCCGTACTATCTACATGCTCCAGTCTACTTGCCATTGTCAACGACCAAGGTTCCCCAATCGTGCAATTCTCACATTTTTCCGTCAAGGAATTCTTGACGTCCACCCGCCCTACTGACGCAACCGACATTGTCTCTCGCCGTTATCATATTTCTATGACACCTGCGCATACCCTTGTAGCACAAGCCTGTTTGGGCATTCTGCTACATCTGGATATGGATGTCACCAGCGACAGTCTGCAAGATTTCCCTCTCGCTGAATATGCTGCGGAGCACTGGGTTGATCATGCCCGGTTCGAGGACGTGTCACGAAATGTGGAGGATGGGATGAAACAACTATTTGACCCTAGAAAACCACATCTTGCGATTTGCGTCTGGATATATGACCCAGCAGTTCCGACATGGGAACGAACACGAAACGAAACGCCGCTGCCACTTCCCCAAACGTCCTTACATTATGCCGCTTCTTGGGGCTTATATCCTGTTATAGAGTTCCTCATCATCGAGCGCTCACAGGATGTGTGCTCTCGAGAATCCACTGACCATGCGACTCCATTACATCTAGCCTCGCAAAACGGACATTTGAAAGCTGCTTGGAAGCTTATTGAACGTGGCGCGGATCCGACAGCCCAGAATAATAACGGGGAGACACCATTACATCTCGCATCGCAAATGGGACAAGTAGACGTCGCTCGCATGCTTATTGAGCGCGGCGCGGATGTGACAGCCCAGGCTAATAACGGGGAGACACCATTACATCTCACGTCGCAAATGGGACAAGTAGACGTAGACGTCGCTCGCATGCTTATTGAGCGCGGTGCGGATGTGACAGCTCGAAATAATAACGGGGAGACACCATTACATCTCGCGTCTCAAATGGGACAAGTAGACGTCGCTCGCATGCTTATCGAGTACGGCGCGGATCTGACGGCCCAAAACAATTACGGGTGGACTCCATTACATCTAACAGCTAACCAGGGAAATGTTGCGGTCGCAGAGCTACTCCTTGAATGTGGTGCCAATATCGATTTTCGGGACAGGATGGACAGAACCCCGCTACACGTTGCATCGCAACAGGGACATCTGGACCTTGTGCGGTTGTTGCTTGAACACAATGCCGATATCCTTGCGCTCAATCGCGACGATCATACTTTCCTGGACGTGGCGTGGGCAAGTGGACACCAAGAGATTGTCGACGTTAATGTGCGATACGAAGACGGTCAGACTGCGTTACACATAGCCGCGCAACACGGAGACCGCGAGTTCATGGACTGGCTAATCCACCGAAAAGTGGATCCGTTAGATCCGCAGGCGGAAGACGATGACCAAGAGACACCCCTTTTTCCGGCGTCGAGAAACGGGAAGCTGGACGCTACCCAGTTGCTATTGGATTCTGGCGCAAACCCGGATCACCGTAATTGGCAGAAGATGACGCCGCTACATGGGGCATCGGAAAAGGGACACCTTGACGTCACGCGGCTATTACTTGACAGGAGCGCAAAGGTCAGCGCAGAGCATGAATATAGGTGGACACCATTGCATTTCGCGTCTCAGGCCGGAAAACGAAAAATTGCAGAGCTCCTCCTTGGTCGCGGCGCGATGGTGGATGCGAAGAATGTTTCTGACTGGACGCCGTTACACATCGCTTCAAAAAAGGGACATTTGGATGTTGTGGAAGTATTACTCACCAAAGACGCCGATGTCAACATCCAAAACGAGGATGGAGAGACTGCGTTACACCTGGCGGCTTTTTATGGTCACTTTAAAGTTGCGCAAGTCTTGATCAAGAATGCGAAACAGCGCATGATGAAGAACAAGGAGGGACAGACGGCATTGGTCTTGGCATCGAAGGAAGGCCATCTCGACATCGCCCAATTACTGACTCGGAGGCAGACCGATTTGATTAGAGAATCGCGTAGAGAGCCAGTTTCGGGACAGCAGGTACCGGTTGGAGAACGCAGGATGGTTGCTCAGTAATGCATGATATTCTATACTGTAATAATTATCCGCGTGTTCCATAACCGTTAAATTGTTTTTTCCGATGTTTGGGTGTATTTGGACAGTTCCAATCACAATAAGTTAGGAGTCGCGTTGTGCACGCGTCGTGACGAACCGCTTCTCTGTCAAATCCCTAGCCTCGTCACGGTAAGGGGATAAGAGCGAAATGTATACCAGAGGCCCCTATGTCGGGGATATATATGGTACATCACGTGCTATGCGTGGATCACATGGCGGCGTGACTGCCACCAGGCATCAATACTCCTCCTCAACGCCATGGGATGTAAGCGTAAGAGGTCAAGAAATAGTACAAGGGAAGAGGAAATGATACTGCTCCTCCTCAACCATGTGTGTGTGAATGAAAGAAGGGAAGAAAATGTGACTTGGAGCAAGACTATGAATCAAAGAACACAAAGGGAAGAACGCCAGCGCAGGCGCACGGGGGAAGAATCAGAAAAGGAAGGCATAAAGTGTGTCCGTAATATGCTAGGAAAGAGAAACAATGAAGGTATGAAGAAAAAGCAAGCATGAGTGCAAGCGTTGAGAAGTGAGAAAGAATACATGAGAACGGGTGATGTATGAGAGCACAAGAACACAACGAAATCCACCTGCTCCTCCTCATGTGGGACGTGCAGAACACACCCATGTGAACACTCCTCCTCATGTACCACGTGGGGGATGTAGACCAAGGGTGTAACCGGCTCTCTGGGGTAAGGCTAGCTTGTACGCCTTACGGACAGGGGTAAGTTCCATTCAGGATCCGGCCATACCGGGTATGGACTCGTTTCGGTGTCTTGTGTCGTGTGATTCCCTTGATTGTCGGCTTGCGAACTAAATGCATAGGATTGATAGCAGTGCGGGCTGCTCTTCTGGACTTCTTGGTGTTTGAGCTATTGATACGGATTGTCCGGGGTTTGTAATTGTATCCATCGGCTTGTTATCGTTCCGTCGGGCATTCTTGGGACAGTCGGGAAGTACAGTTGAATTAGTTACTTACCCCATACTGGTATCTCTGTCTACGGGTTCGCGTCTCCATTATTCCTGCCAGGGATGTATTTATACGGCTCCAACTTGGACTGGGAAGCTCCAAGTTGAGTCTCCTGTCTATCAGAATACGAGGCTAGTGACCAACAACTCTCTTCTCCTCGCTTGAGCTCTCTACTTCACAAGGGGAACCTCTGATATAACGTACAGAGGCTACGGACCCTTCCTCAGACGCATCTAAGGGGCAAAGCCCTTAGCTCTTCTACCTCAAACACTACATCGAAGTCCACTTCACGGCGGTCGCTAGTAGCGGCGGTGACACTAGACTCAACTTTCTTCAAAGACAAAGCTACGGTGGCTGATCCGTACGACGAACTCGAGGAGTTAACCAGATACCGACCAAATTCAAGAATCATATTGGTGGAACGATACAACGAACACAACAAGACAGGAAAGCAGTACCTGGTCTTCTGTAACAGCGACAAATTACGATTCAAACACGGCATACCAGTGGCCCTATTCAGTAGCAAGTGGTACAAAATACATATCACCCCAGACAATAGGAACTTCTTACTCGGAGAAGAATTCAATGACGCACACAACTTCGACATGACCATCGAAGCAGCAGACGTGCCAAAACCAGACTCCCCACCAGCCTATCAGAGGGACGTATTAGACGAGGACGACAGAGCCCCGAGCCCATCAGGAAACCCCCAGGAACCAGGGGAAGAGCCATCGGACGATGAGACAGATCTGATCGATCATACGATAAGACATAGCCCAGTACAAATTGAGAGAACCCCGAGCAACCCGCCCCCTCAGCAGCGAAACTTCTTAGCGACACCAACAACAATCAGTAACCCACCACCCCAGCAACGAACACTAATGACTACGACACCGACCACCCATACCAGTACAGGAACCTCCTCAAACCCTTCAAGGGGAACGGGAAACCCTGCCACTGCCAAAACCCTCAAAACCGCCTTCAATAAAGCCTTCAAGCGACTCCCACCCTCTAATCCAGGAGGTGGAGGAGGAGGCGGTGGCGGAGGGGGAAGCGGCGAAGGGGAGGAGGCGGAGGAGGAGGGGACCCACAAACGCGATGGTACCGGTGGCTGCAGCCGCCAATGTACGAACAATGGGGAGCCGACCTGACCCCTTTGACGGGATAGAACGAAAGCCGATGCATTCATTGAAGACGTCAAGATGTACTTCAGGCTCAATAGCGACGTGGCGGGACATAACTCCCCCATGAAGAAAATCGCATTCACCCTTACACACATGAAGGGACCACGGGTCGCAGGATGGGTACGTGATGCAGGAGAATTCTTGGACCACCTGGATCCCACAATAGACAACGTCCCAGCCCTCTGGGAACAATTCCTGGACGAATTCGAAGCATAGTTCCAAGACACAGCCAAGGAAGAACGAGCACGAACAGAGCTACAAACCCATGCTATGAAAGGGGACCAGGTCGATGAATACATTAGTAAATTCGAGGAGCTAGCCCGATTAGCCAACTATACCACCGGAAATCCCGAAACGATCCGACAGTTCCTTGCAGGGTTAACACCGGAGACGCTCAGAGACGTAAAAAGGGCGCCCACAGTCGACACCTACCCTGCCATCAAAGAAAGGGCGATCCAAAGCGTCCAGGCGCAGAACGAGGTCAAACAGATCTTGGCCCAACAACAAGCACTAAAAGGAACGAAGACACATTTCCCCTCGGTTTACCAAGGACAAGGAAGGTTCCAACAAAGGGGACCACCACGACCATTCTATGACCACAATCGCTCTCATCAGAACTATAGACCACCTCTCTGACCTACGTACAATTCATCAAATGCACCAAGATGGATGAATAACCAACCGGTCCCTATGGATCTAGGGAGAAACAGAGCACCTCCGAGACGGGGGCTGGGACGGATCAATCTCGCAGGACCACCTCCTACTCCCCGCAATGGAGCTTGCTTCCAATGTGGACAACAAGGCCACTTCGCTAGGGAATGCCCAAATCGCCCAGCTCGGAAGGATAAGAGGCGGATTAACCTCATAGACTTTGAACCAGAGGATCCATATGGCGACAACTACCAAGAACCCGAGGTCGACCGCGTAGCCCACATAAAAAGCCAAATGGACTCCATGACCTTCGATGACAGGAAACAGCTCATCCAGGAACTAGGACAGGGCCCTCAACCAGATTTTTGACTAGTCTAATTAGGTCGGCCTTAATTAGACGAACGCTTAAGGATGATGTATATATCTCAGCACGAAAATCAATGACAGTCCGCTGCTATACTCAGACAAAAGCAAAGAGGGCCGAAATCGTCGCCTTAATAGATTCAGGAGCAACGGAGAACTTCCTCAACCTCTCCCTTGCGAAATGGCTATGACTTCCCATCAAACAACTAAACGAACCAAGGACGCTTTACAATGTGGACAACACGGAGAATAAAGCAGGGAAGCTACAATACTACATGGATCTACAGGTCACCACAGGAACCAAGCGCACCAACCTCCGATTCTTCCTCACGGACCTAGGCAAAAACCAGGCAATACTAGGATATTCATGGTTTGCAGCGGTACAACCCAACATTGATTGGGCTAAAGGATGGATCGACCACACTCAACTACCCATCATCTTTCGAGCCCCAGACGCAGACAAGGCCCGATTTACCCCACGGCAACAAAACGTACCTCGACGTCGAAACCAGCTAGAACATGGGCGTTATTACATCGGATCAGTAACCATTCACCCCAAGCCCAATAACAAACAAAACAAGGGAGCAATACCCCCCACCTTCGCCCGACATAAGAAAGTATTCGACGAAGAACAATTGCAACGCTTACCACGACACACCATCTGGGACCACGCGATAGAATTACTTCCTGATGCCCCAGCAACTCTACCCGCCCGTCTGCTACCCCTCAACTGCGCAGAACAAGAGGAAATGCATCGCTTCGTCGAAGAGCACCTACGACGAGGAACCATTCGAGAATCCTGGAGCCCCTACGCCGCCAACTTCTTCTTCGTGAAAAAGAAAGACGGTAAACTACGCCCCGTCCAAGACTATCGCCCCATCAACAAATGGACCAAGAAGAACCGCAATGTATCTCCCCTTATTCCCCAAACCATTGATCGACTCAGTGGTTGCACTCTGTTCACCAAGTTCGACGTTCGATGGGGCTATAACAACATCAGGATCAAACCCGGCGACGAATGGAAGGCCGCATTTCTCACACCAGAGGGCCTTTTCAAGCCAACCGTAATGTTCTTCGGCCTCACAAACTCTCCAGCCACCTTCCAGATGATGATGAACACCATCTTCCGTACGGAGGTAGCACAAGGCTGGCTGTCGGTCTACATGGACGACATCGCGATCCACACAAAGCCCCTTTCAGGAGAAACCGACGACCAACATCAGCTACGACACGAACGACTTACCCACCACGTTCTCGATGTCTTGGAGCAGCACGACCTCTACCTTAAACCCGAGAAATGTACCTTTGCCCAGCCCGAAATCGAATACCTTGGCGTCATCGTTGGCAACAACTCCCTCTGGATGGACCCCTCGAAACTTGACAGCGTCGCCGGATGGCCAACCCCACGCAGACCCACTGACGTCCGAAAATTCCTCAGATTCACTGGCTACTACCGCTATTTTGTCAAGGACTACTCTAAGATCGCCTGACCACTCCTCGACCTCACAAAGAAAACCACAACTTGGCACTGGGGCCCCGCACAGGACCAGGCATTCTCCCGCCTTAAAACACTCATGTGTTCCCAACCAGTCCTCACCCAACCTGACTTCGAGAAACGTTTTTACCTTCAAACTGACGCATCCATGTATGGCGTGGGCGCCGTACTCTCGCAAGTGGCAGAACCCAGAGCACCCCTCACAACCAAAACCGGCACCACCCGACACTTCAAACCCAAGCTGCATCCCATAGCGTACTACTCAGCAACCTTCACCCCTACCGAACGAAATTACAACATATACGAGCGAGAACTCCTTGCCATCATGAAATCTTTGGCACACTGGCGACCCTACTTGGGATGGACAAAGGAACCGTTCACCATACTGACAGACCACGCAAACCTCCAGTACTGGAAGTCCCCGAAGAACTTAAACCGTCGGACAGCCCGATGGCACGCCGACCTACAAGAATACGATTTCAACATCGAATACGTACCTGGGAAAACTAATACCTCCGCCAACGCTCTATCCCGACCAAACAACGCTGATGAAGGAAAAAACGACAACCAAGCTGTGACAATGCTCCCATCAGACAAATTCATCAACACCATCACGTCTGATGAACAAGACCGACGAGCGCTGATGAATCTAATACACGATCACCCCACTGCTGGGCACCCCGGCAGAGATGAAACCATACGAAAGGCCAAGCAGCACACCACATGGCCAGGAATGAATCAATGGATCGCCAACTACATCAAGGGCTGTGCTACCTGCCAGCAAAACAAGATCCTCACCCACCGAAAGAAAACCCCAGCGTTCCGAATACCAACGAAAGACGAAATGCTCCCTTTTCAGCAAATAGCCATGGACCTCATTACGGGCTTGCCCAAGCACAAAGGGAAGGATGCGATACTAACCATCATCGATCATGGATGTAGCAGAGCCGCGGTCTTTATTCCTTGCACCACCATGATCACAGGACCGGGCATCGCCCAACTGTACCTGGAACACGTCTACAAATGGTTTGGACTACCACGAAAGGTCATCAGCGACCAGGACCCTAGATTCACCTCCCACTTCGCAAAAGGGATTAATGAACAACTCGGTATCCAGCAGAACCTCTCCACAGCATTCCACCCCCAAACAGACGGTTGTCCGAGCGAAAGAACCAATGGGTTAAACAGTACCTCCGTCTGGTTACCTCCGCATCCCCAGAAGATTGGACTCACTGGATACCTGTGGCGATGGCTGTACACAACAATCGGTGAAACGAAACCACGGGGCTATCCCCAAATCAAATCTTACTGGGCTATGAAATCAATATCTCCCCTCCAACGGTGCAACCATCAAAGAACCATGAGGCGCAACAGCGCATCACCATTATGAGGGAGAAACGGGAGATGGCCATTGATGCCATCAACAAGGTGGCAAGGCGGGGACAACCAATCGCGTCGCAATACCAAATCAATGATCAAGTGTGGCTTGATGCGACCAACCTGCTGATCCGCCACCAAAAGACTAAGTTGGCCCCCAAACGATATGGGCCGTTCCGGATCACCAAGGAAATCAGCCCAGTGGCGTATCAGTTGGAACTACCTATCTCGTGGCGGATCCACAACGTGTTCCATGCCTCACTGCTCTTCCCCTACACCGAAAGCGCTGAGCATGGACCAAACTTTACCCGACCACCTCCGGAACTAATCGAGGGACAACAAGAATACGTAGTGGAACGAATCATCAATCACAGGTGGCGAAGGCGCCCGAAACGCCTGGAATATCTCATCAAATGGGATGGATGGCCGGAGTCCGACAACACCTGGGAGCCTGAGGCTAACATACACGCCCCCGACCTAATAAAGAAGTACCACCGCCACACCCCATTAGAACAGATAAAGGCGATTGAAATGACCCCCTTTAATCAATGGAATCCCTCACCCCTACCGTCCCCTGCAAGGCCTTGGTCAACGCATCACCAGGACTTCGATGTCTCTTCAAGGATAAGGGCTTCTACCCTGAGCCAGACAAGTCTCCCCATCACGCCCTCTTCCGCTGTCAGAACAACCTTCCCCCCGACCACGGCCTCCTCTCTCACTACTGGTGCTTCCTCGACTACTGTCCCTGGCACCACCCCAACTAGCCCATGGCAAATGAACGAATCAACCGACTCATCGACGAGATACTGGAGGGAGAAGGAGGAGGAGGCACTGATGAACGAGTTGGCTACTACAACGCTGGAGAGGGCCAGACATTATCGGGCCCAGGGACACCAGGACGATCCTCGACACCCACCTTGGCGATCCGCAACCCGGAGATCGAAGTGGCATACATACCGCGCACTCCCACTCCAAGCCCACCATCCACCCCAGCGCAAGGAATAACGCCGATCCCGCTAATCTATCAATCCCCTCCATGATTTGCCACACCCAATCTCTCCAGGAACAGCCAACATTGCCCTCCAGCTCAACCCTGACACCGCCACCGCCGTCGACATCGCAAGGGGGCTCGTGGCCACAATACAGGAGCGATCTAGAGTCGAGGAGCGACTCCACGCCATCCAAGAGGCCCGCCTCGAACGACTGGAGTACCTCAAGGCCCGCCTCCCCGAATACTTGGCCTCCCTTCCCCGACCCAAGCCACCCCTTGGCTACGTCCGCAATGACAGCTGAAGGGCCCCATCATTCCTTATCACTGACAGCGGGCGGACCACAGTCGCCTGGTGGGTCCGACAACTCTCTGACGGCCGTGTGGAGGGCCTCCTCAGAATCAACGGACCAGACGACATCCCAACTATCGGAGACATATATGCAGAACCAGATGACGACAATGATGAACCCTATCGCCCCCTTGCCCCGTGGCTCCTCTGTCTCCTCACCGGACCCCCATACCTCTACGCCCCGCTTGTGCAGCGCATGCAAGACACCGGTAATTGGGGACTCATGGCAGAGGTCCTTCGATTCCGGCGTTGCCACCACCTCCAGCTCGACTTGGCTCTGCGAATCGACGCCTTGCGTACAGAAGTGCACAGCACCGCCGAGGACCTTGCCGCTGCAAGAGGACGCCTCGAGCTCGCAAGGCTCGGCCGCGTCGCCCATCCCCTCCTATCCCTCGCTGGTCCCAATGCACCCCGAGCTACCCAAGGCGTACGCTGGTCAGCAAACATCCAACCCAGTTCTGCCTCTCCATGATGACGTCTTTATGCCAGACACCCTCAATGTTAATCAGTGGATGGCAACTTGGGGTACGTGGTAAGTTGAAGGGTCAACTTGTCTAGGAAGGGATGTGGTGTAACCGGCTCTCTGGGGTAAGGCTAGCTTGTACGCCTTACAGACAGGGGTAAGTTCCATTCAGGATCCGGCCATACCGGGTATGGACTCGTTTCAGTGTCTTGTGTCGTGTGATTCCCTTGATTGTCGGCTTGCGAACTAAATGCATAGGATTGATAGCAGTGCGGGCTGCTCTTCTGGACTTCTTGGTGTTTGAGCTATTGATACGGATTGTCCGGGTTTGTAATTGTATCCATCGGCTTGTTATCGTTTCGTCGGGCATTCTTGGGACAGTTGGGAAGTACAGTTGAATTAGTTACTTACCCCATACTGGTATCTCCGTCTATGGGTTCGCGTCTCCATTAGTCCTGCCAGGGATGTATTTATACGGCTCCAACTTGGACTGGGAAGCTCCAAGTTGAGTCTCCTGTCTATCAGAATACAAGGCTAGTGACCAACAACTCTCTTCTCCTCGCTTGAGCTCTCTACTTCACAAGGGGAACCTCTGGTATAACGTACAGAGGCTACGGACCCTTCCTCAGATGCATCTAAGGGGCAAAGCCCTTAGCTCTTCTACCTCAAACACTACATCAAAGTCCACTTCACGGCGGTCGCTAGTAGCGGCGGTGACAAAGGGCTTGGACGCAAAGGAGAGCGTGACGGTGACGGATTCAGGGACTGTGCGCTATATCAGCTGTCTGAGGTCATGTCGGGGACAAGAGTTGTGCGATGTGACAGGAAAAAAGTTGACGACACAAGACGAGACGACGCAGAAAGAGACAATGTTGGAAGACCGAAGGTGTCACCGAGACGGCCTGGAAAAGAATGGTGTTGATGGGGACGAGAATGCAAGGACACGATGGAAAAATGAAAGGTGAGGTGTTCAGAGAAGTCAGGGTACTGTGCGCTATACCAGCTGCACAAGGGAGAGTTGGTGGATGAATCGTGTGAGGGGATTGGTACGAAGGGATGATGATTGCAAAGCATTTCCGAAACAAGTGAATGAGGTTTTGGGAAACGGTTGTGTGAGGTGGCGGAAGCAGAGGTGGGGTCTTAAAAAGGGCGAGGAAAAGGAGAGAAAGAGAGAAGGGAATGTAAAACGCAGACAAAAAGAGAGACGGGGTGGAGCCTTGGAGTTGATGACAGATGACAAGATGATGTTGACGAAATGAGAAAAGGTTGGAAAGTTGATGAGATGACGGTAAAGTTGACAAAGGGTGAGAAAGGGGATTAAAAAAAAAGGAAAGTGACGATGACATTGGCGAGATGACATTGAAAGATGCTGCTGGGAAGATGAGACGATGTGGAAAGACACCGCTGGAAAGACGAGACGATGATGGAATGGATACCCAGGGACGCTGGGGAGATATTGAACTTGGCACCTGGGGACGTCCAGAGTGACACTGAAAGATGACGAAAATATGATAAGACGTTAAAAGGATGATGCTGAATGATGAGACAACGCTCGTGGTCGCAGAAGACCCAGCAGGTTGACGGTGATTTGCCATGCAGGAGACCCAGTGGGTTGACGGTGAAAAGATGAAGAGATTTGCCGTGCGGAAGACCCAATGGGTTGACAGCGAAAAGACGAAGAGATGAAAAGGAGATAAGATAAGTGATTGTGTGATAGTATGATGAGATGAGAAGCTGAGATGACGGGAGGCTAGGGCGTCGTGATTTACACGTGAACAGCAGGGCCCATAACCTGTCAAATCCCTAGCCTCGTCACGGTAAGGGGATAAGAGCAAAATGTATACCAGAGGCCCCTATGTCGGGGATATATACGGTACATCACGTGCTACGTGTGGATCACATGGCGGCGTGACTGCCATCAGGCATCAATATTCTCTTGTAGTTGGCGTGACTTAGCAGTTGTGTGACGCACCAGAAAAGGAATGTTCCTGGACCGTTGGATTCCGGTGGCATTTGCCGAGGTCAACTTGTTTTTTTATTTTCTTTAACACAATTAAAAATATTATATAATTTGATTAAGTAAACATAATGGACATGTTTCTATTGTACAGAATCAGCTACAGTAATGTGGCCCATTTGCAAAGGTGAGTGTGTTGGGAGAAAATGCAGAGGGGGAGGGCATGTGAGGAGGGCATATGGTAAGAATAGTGTAGGGGGCACATTCTACGTTTCAGGGAGGGCGCGTGCACATGCATTGGCAGCCTGTGTTACATCCTGTAGCGTATTCGGCAATAGCCTTAATCAGAGATTGTATGCGAAGATATAAGTTCTGGGTCCGCTGATCTTTATGACTCTAAGAGTGTCAGACTTTCTTCCTAGTTAATATGAACACTTCTTGGACCTTTGTATATGACGCAATGCGTGTCCCATTCTATAGACAGTATAGGCTGCAAACTGCCTTCCAATAGTTCCCAACTATTGCCTTCTTGGAGGATGAGTGTATCGTCTCCTTAACTCGGTTAGACATCGAAGGTCTATGACAACCCAAAGATATTGATTAAGTCTTTGTGTAGCAAGATGTCGTAAGGCTTGCACCCTTGTCGCAGTGGTTTCTGACGATTCTATGGTTTGTAACTAAGGACATATCTCTTGTGGAGTGAGATAGTTCCTTAGTGAAGTTCTTCTTGTTCGGTGGTAGAGATGAGCTAGAAGCAAACCCTTCTAGTTGGCTTCGGGAAGTTCAGAAAACAGGAAATGGATTTCAAGAGAAGCTTAGGGCTTCTCGATCAGAACTCTATCCTATTTATACAAGTATCCTAGATTATGTAATAAGCTGAACGAGTTGTTAACATAAGTAAGGTGATGTCACTGTTAGCATGAAGTAAAGGTAGCAGTGATGTCATAAAGAAGAATAGAAGCAAGAAGAAGGTAATAACACAACAAGTGGAGCTGAAACAACTGCGCTCCACAAGTACATCACAACACTGTAACAATATGATCAAGTCCCAGTCCCAACCATAATGTAGACAGTATGAAGCAGTTAACATGGCATCTCTTGAAAGTGCCACCATGACACCAACAAGCCCTGTAAGCAGTTTAATCACATGCACAGCTGGTGAGGTAACAACACAAACATAATTAATTAACTTCCGGGGTGATGGAAGTCCAGTCCATTGCCATGTAAGTTAATTAGTGGGCACGATAACAAACGGTTCTAAAATCAAAGCAGTACGTATTTGAGACACATGAGCCAAGGCAGAGAAAGTGGAACGAAGCATGAACTGTGAATCTAGGTACATAGCATTTGTGTGAACCAAAAGGGGATCAGTCCATAACAGCCTGGGAGAGTGCATCAGATTTGGCATGCTTACCTGAGCGCTCCCCCCCTGCATATGGGTCATTATGCAGGCGTTTATGTTTGCCCTTAACAACACCTATGCTGTGCTCTGTAAGTCCGTGCTCATTGGGAAGGCACCGGGGTCTTGGGACCTTCTTGGCACCTATGTGTTTAGCCATTTCAGGCCAGGACCTTTGATTGGGTGCAATGACATCCTTTTCAGGTAAGGCGCTGTTTCCTTCAATTGAAGCAATTGCCGCTGTCAGGCTATATTTGGCAGAGCAGAACACTTCTATTACCGCCAGATTTGGAGCAGATTCTGATGAGAGTCTTTGAGATAAGGAGAAAATCTCCTGAGAGAGCATCTGCAAAGACTCTGCTCCTCTCAGAGCATGTTGGGATGGGGCAGCTTATTGTACACAATCAGGAACAGATGTTAGTGTACTGCTATTGCCCTCTAGATTGAGGTGGGGGAAGTGCACATAGATTGCTGCAATGTGCCTGCAGAAAAGGATCCGGGGGAAATCTTCACAATCACAAGATTGCTGATGAAGATCTACAACATGATACTCCCTGGGGTGGGAAAGGGAAGCGATGTGAAATTGTGCTGAGTCCCTGAAATCTTGGATTGAGTCACAGGTAATGTTCTCAGCCCTTGCCATGATTTCCCACTGCCACTGGCCAAGAAGGTCAGGACCATCTAGCCCAACAGATTGTCTCTCATGCCAATCTTCATAATGTGATATCATGTCCTTTACTAATGTGTAGAGGGCATGATCAATCCACTGATTGCGCTTTCCATCCAGGAAATGCGTCTTATATAGATGATGATACCTATCAAAGTTTGTTATCTTATCTCTGGATAAGATATCGACCACATACCCTCTAACAACATGTTTGTATTGCCTTTGTGATAAATAGATCTCTTTTTTCGCAGCACCTTAGACCACATATGAGGAACTTTCATTCATTTAGTCATATATTGAACAACACTTGAGGGATGGAGGGATTGGTAAAGATGTAATCGCAGAGATTATGGAACTCTGCTAGATTTTCGGTGTTTATTAAGGCCTTAACCTTGTACCATAGTTCTGGGAATGCCTCCGTTCTAAAATGGGACCTAATTGTGCGTAACACATGCCAAAGGCACAGCAGTGTCTTAGTCTTAGGATAGACAGCATCAATTGCTGCAATCTGGGCCTGATCACAATCTGTCATGAATATAGTGGGCCGGACCATGGGACTTGCTTCCTTCACCCAATTTAGAAAGAATGTAATTGTACTTGTTGTTTCATTAGTTGTTAGCATCCAAGCAACCAGAACACCTATATTGAAATATGAGCGCTTCTCACACTAAAAATAATAATTAGATCACTTACCATGTCCCCAGTTGTCTCTAGCCATAATTGTAAATAGAAGCATTTCTTTGTATTGTGTAATATTATATGTGTTGCATCGATTCCGATAAATCCATTGCCAAGGCACTGGAATGCCTCCAATTGGAAGGGGGCTTGGATACATAGCACAAATGTCCCCTGATCCAGTCCTGATCCTGGCGGTGGAGAGGACAACTTATCCTTGTAAAATATTGATATATTTTCGGATTTATACCGTTCAACCCATAACTTGGTAGAGACTATATCCTCAGAATGAAGTTGTTTTGTTTCTCACTCTAATGCTTGGGCAAGGCGATTGACATCACTTAGTGCGATGTATCTGTCCCGGCTACCAATTGGCGCTGACTTCTTTACATCATGGACCTATTCCATAATTAGATTATCAGAACATAAATAATAATATTAAAGTTATATGCACAATTGCCCTCTGATCAACCTGCTGAACTAACATTGCCCTTACTGTTTCCCGGGCCTCACGGGACAGACGCATGTAAGCGATGTTGCCTGAGCTGAGATCATGATTGTGTTCATTGACAGCATCCAAGGATAGTGGGCATGTGAGGATAGCGCTTAATGACTATCCGACAATGGCAACCAGTTTTCTTGGTACCGATCTTCCAGAAGCAATTAAATTTTTTCTTGTATTTGTTGGGGCCACCGGACAGCTGGCACGCACAAACATAAATGCACTTCTGAAGCCAAAGATACCCCCCAGACACCATTGAGGAAGCAATGAGCTCAATTGAATGAGCAAGCCCCTCCTGTTGGCGCCATGCATGAAATTCAGATAGATCTTCCCATTGCAGTGTGTAGATACCCCTTTCTTTATCATTGGTGAAGCTGCTGACTTTGCAGGAGGTCGTGGGAATGTCCATGCTGTCCAGGGGATGAGCATCTCCATGCTTGGCAAGTGCTTCCCATGACCCGTATCCTTGGGACCCAATGCCTAGATCCAGGCACAGTTGGAGAGGGGCCATCTGAGCAGATACAGTAGATTCGTTGCAACGGCAACAGGGGCAGGGGCGATTGACATGTGGAAATGCGGTAACATTCCGTTGGCTGGCAGGGATGGCATTGAGGGATTGGGGGGAAACACAGTGAGGATGTGTTCCCTCTTGCGTTCACCTTCCCTTGCATTGTGGCTACAATTTAGTTGTAATCCACAATGAAATAAAACTATATTTTTTAAGGGTGTTTTAATAATTTACATGAGTTTTAGTTCGATTATCTAAGTCGTGTTGGACAGGAAAAGTAGATTACTAAGCTTTTACATTTTTGGGAAGGTCACACCAACCGCTGATTCTCAAACACTTTCTCTTGTCTATGACTCAGAATGAGAAACAACATCCGCGAGCCAGAATTTCTTAGATTTGTATCCTTGAGGTCTGGACTATACTCATGACTCACCCCTCTCGCTAGGAATCAGACATTAACCATGCTTTGATCCATTCTCGAGGGCAGCAAACAACAGCAAGCTGAGGCAAGCCTAAGTAGTAACAGGTCAGCTAATGGAAATCAGGATCCTATTGATGCTGCAGAATGAGATGGTGGGCCCAGCATGTCCACAGGAGATGTGTGTATTCTTATTGTCCCTTATCTCAGAAGTCAGAACCTCGTCTGACATTAGGCATGAGGTTGCTCCCGATTCCGATCAACTTGACAGCGGAGATGAGGTCCAGATCGAAAGAAAGCGTAAAGTATCAAAGGCAGCTTTGGAGAAGCAGAAAATGGCTGCAAAAAAGAGAGCAAAGAAATGTAAGGATGATAATGACGACGACTATGAAGACGATGAGGATGAGTACACCGCGTTGTCAAAATCTCTCAGGAAAAGCAAGTCGAACAATGCGAAGCCATCTGTGGGAAGTTTGGAGAAGTGTGCCAAATGCTTGAAACGGTTCACTGTGGTGCGCTTGATGGTGGTTTGTGGCAAACACCATATTAATTATGATTTGTGAAGATTAAATACTGTACATGGTGGGGGCTACCCTTAACCAGCCTCTGTACATTATACCAGAGGTTTCCCTTGTGAAGTAGAGGTCTTGAGCAGAAAAGAAGTGCAATGTGGTCACAAGTCTTGTATTCTGATAGACAGGAGACTCAACTTGGAGCTTCCCAATCCAAGTTGGAGCCATATAAATACATCCCTGGCAGGACTAATGGAGATGCGAACCCATAGATGGAGATATCAGTACGAATGGGTAGCAACTAATTCAACTGTACTACTTGACTGTCCCAAGAAAGCCCAATGGAACAATAACAAGCCAACGGACACAATTACAAACCCCAGACAATCTGTATCAATAGCTCAAACACCGAGAAATCTAGAAGACAGCCCACACTGTCACATCCTATGCATTTACAATCAAGGGAATCACACAACCCTGGCACTGAAATGAGTCCAAACTGCATAACCTGGATCCTGATTGGAACTTACCTCTGTCCGCAAGGCATACAAGCTAGCCTTGCCTCAGAGAGCTGGTTACACCACACCCTTCCTTAGACAAGTTGATCCCTCAACTTACCATTCACCCGATATTGCAAACCATTGGTTGTCATCAAGGGCATCCAGCATGAAGACATTGTCAGATAGTGGGCTGTGGGGTGGCTGAAGGTTGGCAGTCCATTGCACTCCTCTGGCTATCTAGGGAGTGTTTGGTCCAGCAAGGGCAAGGTGTTACACTTTTATCTATCTCAGTGTCACACGCTCACTTGTATTATATTTTACTCTAGTGTTACAAGATGGGCTTATGCTTTTGTCTGTGGCAAACACACTGACCCATCTGGTATCACTTGCTAGGTTTGCGATTGTCCAGATGGCCACTTGCGTGCCTAGTGGGTATTACCAGCCCGCTTTTCCGCTTCCACAATTACCTTGTACATCTTGTATTATTATCTTGATCCTTAGCAGCTTCTTTTGGTGCCCTGTACCTTTTCCTCCCATTATGGTATCTCTACTTATGCCTTCCTTATTTGCATATCTTGCTTCGTCCCTGACTTGCTCTGACTCCCTCCATTGCTTATTGACGTGTTCCCTTTACTTTACTGACGTGTCACCTTATGCTGACTTGTTACATATCACCATGTTCATTTGGTAATGCTCTCATATGATGAACACGTCGACATGTACATAAACTATGTATACATTACTGTATTATGACTCACTCTTGCCTATATGTACTCTTACTTTGATGACATGTTACTTTACCTTGTACAGTATATTAGGACGCCTGTAAAGACCAAGTCGCTCCAGACTTGATCTCCTTTGTAAATTCAGGACCATAAACCTTCTTGAAGCTTCGCTTGCTCTAGCTTGCACTTTCACTCACTCAGCTAAGCCTATCTTCTTGGCAGTCGTCTTCCTCTACCTTATTATCCTTGAACCTCTCATCGTACTTGCACCAAGGTTAATACCTTTGGTCTGCTATCTGATCTAGCTTCAGTCCAAGCTAGCTTTGCCTCTGCCCCTTTAAGGCGACTCTTATTTAAGAGTAGACTCTATTTCCATTGAAGCTTCAGCAGAGCTTACTAGTGTTTAAAAGTCCAGTCCAGTCCGGTTTTTTTGCCTTTTTTGGAAGCAACCAGACCTGGACTGGTCTTTCAATTATCAGAATCTACTGCAACCGC
This sequence comes from Russula griseocarnosa, assembly GCA_022884055.1. Classification (NCBI taxonomy): domain Eukaryota; kingdom Fungi; phylum Basidiomycota; class Agaricomycetes; order Russulales; family Russulaceae; genus Russula; species Russula griseocarnosa. The sequence goes on along the minus strand of JAGKRU010000080.1, from coordinate 119,327 downwards.
AACTGAAACCAATCAAGACCGACAACTGCAGTTGCCTTCTCCGGTTGCAGTCAGTTGCAACCAGTTGCCTGTGCAATTGGTTGCCAGCCCTAAATCTACATTTATGAACTTTCTCACACATGGATTGAGCGATAAAGATCTTTATTATTGCACTATATAACAAGCAGGCACTTAACACATCCATAGTTTAAAGGGTCCCCCAGCCATATAATTAACAAAAAGGAAGTGGAATTGTGAGATAAGTAAGAGGTACAGTGAGAGTATGGCCAAAAAGATAAAGATGAAAGTGTGTGATAAAAACAAGTGTGTAAAGTGCCATGCATGTCTTCGTGGAACATGTAACTTCATACAAAGGTCTATCTAAGTCTTATATCTATGGATCTCACTTTGCTAAGTCTGCACACAAGTGCAGTGGCGTCAGGAAGGAGGAGAGGGAGGGCTGCACTGAGCCCAGTAAATTGCTGCATGTCTTGATTTGCACGTTCGTGCATGCTTTGAAACTTTGCATACGAGCTCGTGTTAGTCGTACAAAGGTGTTCCGAAGTTTGCTGAGGGTGCAGAGACGTGCAGCACTCTGGGGAACAAGGGGAAGAGCTGTGTTGAACTCTGAGCTGTTGCACCAAAAAGGAAGTTACTAGGGCGACTCAGCCACTCTGAAGCACGGGAAAGTGGCAGGAAAGCGGCCTGGAGTGGCAGAAATGTGGATTACATAACTTAGTTCCTCATTTGTGTTAGAGAACTCAGTGCAGGTCAGTCCCCATGTTCCCCAGAGTGCTGCACGTCTCTGCGCCCTTAGCAAACTTAGGAACACCTTTGGACGACTAACACGAGCTCGTATGCAAAGTTTCAAAGCGTGCACGAACATGCAAAACAGAACACGCAGCAATTTACTGGGCTCAGTGCAGCCCTCCCTCTCCTCCTTCCTGACGCCGCTGCACTTGTGTGTGGACTTAGCAAAGTGAGATCTATAGATACAAAACCTAGATAGACACCTGTACGAAGTTACACACCCCGCAGAAACATGCATGAAATGTTACAGTGCTTTCCTCCCCCTTTAACCTTGTAAGCTGTTTTAGGAGAGTTTTGAGGGTTTAGAGTACACTCACCCTGTGTGTTGCTTACATGACAAACTATATAACATATCATATATATTTTCAATGCTGTAAAGTGATCTGTATCAAACTTGTGAAATATAAAACTTAGATTTCAAAGAAACTAGAACAGGCTTTAAAACAATGGTGCCACTAACAAAAGTAAGGTAGACTTCATGTAGTTCCCACACGGGTTATGTAAGGGTTTAAACCTAGGGTTGGGTCACGTGATTCTGACAAAATTTTTGTGTTCAACACTCAAATTCTGGAGATTTGGGGCTGCGGCGGTGGCACAGCCGTATGTACATATTGCTATTTAATAAAACTACCTTGACACCGTTTCCCTCACAAGCGCGACCATCTCAGGGGGGAGAACACAATGGCCATGGTATTTCTTGTTGGCCCATGCAGCCTGGGCACCAGAGAGACCTTGGCGATAGGCGGAAATGAAGCGCACTGACCTGTTTGCAAACCCACAGAGAGGTTTTTAGTTTTAGAATGAAAAAAAGAGTGACGCACCTTTGGATTTGTTCGAGGGGGATGTCATCAAGGCATCCCAACATCTTCTTTCGCATCTCCTCAAGGGTCTTCGAACGGCCAGCAATATGGAATTGAAGTTTCGTGGCACCCCAGTACTGCTCGATGAAGTTCAGTTCGCAGTGATATTTGAGGTAATAGTCACACAAATGGCCATATGACTCGATGTGCTCCTGAAGCTGCAGCTTCTGCGACGTGAAATTGGCCTGAGTGTAAAGGAGATGTCAACAACAGCAGCTGGCCTGTCCCTCAGAACACGTGGGGCCAGCACACTGGGCAGGAAGACCGGCCTCAGACCAAAGGCCACGCTCGTGGATAATCACTTCCATACCCTTAAACCACCCCAGATAATGGGGGTGGTCATTGGGGAAATAGAACAATTGTCATTCCCCTGTCAAGGGGTTGATTCCATCGTGCATGCGTGGCCCATTTGGGTAATGTGTCCAGAGACGCTTGGGATCTTGGAGGACATCAATAAGACCAAAAAAAAAGAAAGATAAAACACACTTTTGACCATTTTTTTGGTGGATATGGCATCATCAGCACGCCTCAGATGACCAGGTGCATTGTCAAACATGAAGAGGCCCTGGGCAAGGCCATTTGTCTTGCCCTCAAAGATGTTAATCGCGCGATCGACTTGGGCGATCAATTCCTTCGCATTGAAGTACCTATCGCGATTCTTGCCTGGCTTGAATATGATGCGGACCTCTCTGCAGAGTGTTCAATAGAGAGTGAAAGAAAGAAAAAAATAAATTACACACCTGTTATCGTCCTGCAGGCATCCCCACTCGGCTGTCAGGAAGTCTGAGACCATTAAGGATTGCCCCTCACCTTTTGGTTTGGGGGCTGGTCGGCTGTCTTGATTGTTCCAAGAGGTCTTCCTTTTGTCATTTTGGAAGAATGTCAATTCGTCGTGTGTGATAAGGATAAGGGGACGTGCAGAGGATGGACGATGAAGGGGATTCTGGTTGTCATTCCAAATTTGGAAACACGTTTCATAATCCACCCATTGATGAACGAACGTGTCTTGATAGGCCACAATGTCTTCCCTCTCATGGCCGTCAATATACATCCCAGTCTTTGTTTTACCATAACGCCACTTCATTTTTGCAAGCCACCGCTGTGCCATCACCTGTGAGATGCTGGGCTTGTGAATCCCTAGCCGAGAAAACAAGGTTTGCATCTTTTCACCTGTAACAATATAAATTTATCATCTCAGACCCCACTTCTAGGGACTGCATCATCGCTCCCTACATTTCCTTTGCCCTCGAATCCCACAAGCCCAAGATCCAAGCCACCTATGGCAAGGATCATTATGTCTATACTCGCTTGCTCACCCCACTAGCCATCGACTACTACTGTCTGCCAGCAACCCCAGAACAGATCCGTCTCATCACAGATCCCCCCATCTCCACCGCCATTACCAACATCGTGAACCGCCACTTCCCCATTGACCTCCAAGTCGCCTACCGCCACTACCTCCATCTCAAGAAGCAGCAGTATGAGGAAGCCACCTCTGCTGGTTGCCGCCTGGAGCGACTCCAGCGAGCGCTGAACTGGGAGAATCGATACTCAGAGGCAGCCCTGTGCATACTCTCCTCCATGGAGAATGCTAACTTTCTAGGCTGCCTCTTCTGCGTCGACTACGAGGTTCTCCACAAGCTCACCCACGACGCCCCCTCTGCCGATGTCTTCCTCCGCGAGTCCACCCTCTTTCGTGGAATCATCACCGACACCCCCCTTACCGCCAAAGCCAACGAGCATCGTAGCAGTGGCCCCCACCGCAATGCGAACATCCCCTCCAACACCTTTCAGTGCTTCCTTGTGGAGCAGCTCAAGGAGCGTGGAGCCCAGCTCAAGGCCAAGCTGGATGCGTGCGATACACTCGCACCTCCTACCCAACCACCACCACCCCCTTGCTGTTTCCGCTGCGGGAAGATTGGGCATCTCAAGGCCCAATGTGTTGGCAAGTGCTGCCACCTCGGGAAGAAGGAAAGAGCAAGGCTAGCCAGACTCTGACTAGCTATGTTTTTTGCGTTCGCCACCCTGCACTCACACATCTATCATCCTCTTCGCCTTACTAAGCCATTTTTACTATCCATACCACTTTCAGATGTACTGTGTCGAGTCTCCTTAGCGGACTGCCTTCTCATCCCCTCCTACCCTTACTATCGTTCCTTTTGGGACCATGACGACTTCCACCTCCCTTTACCCTTTTCTATGGTACAATCTCAGCCTCTCTTCGGACTGACTCCCCATTACTTAATCATTGTCTTTCCTTCCTTCACCTTACGAGTCGCTTTGCTTCATTCTTTCCTACTTTCTTGCTATCGTTTACAGCCCGTGCCACTAGAGGTTAGAGACCTCCTCCCTTGTCCCTGCCTCAGTCATCTATTTCAACTCTGAAACAGGGATCATGTTACACTTTTCATTTATCTCTGTGTCACGTGCTCACTTGTATTATACTTTACTCTAGTTTCACGTGATAGGCTTATGAGTAGATGGTTGTCCATCAACTTGTTCGCCTATCAGGTGCCCCTTGCTAGGTTTGCGAGTGTCTGAACGACCTTTGGGCCCTCGTGCACCTAGCGGGCAACACCGGCCCACTTTTCTGCTTCTGCGATTACCTTGTACGTCTTGTATTATTATCTTGATCCTTAGCAGCTTCTTTTGGCGCCCTGTACCTTTTCCTCCCATTATGGTATCTCCACTTATGCCTTCCTTATTTGTACGTCTCGCTTCGTCCCTGACTCGCTCTGACTCCCTCCATTGCCTATTGACGTGTTCCCTCTACTTTGCTGACGTGTCACCTTATGCTGACTTGTTACATATCACCGTGTTCATCTGGTGACGCTCTCACATGATGAACACGTCAACATGTACATGGACTATGTGTACATTACTGTATTATGACTCACTTCTGCCTACGTGTACTTTTACTTCGATGACGTGTTACTTTACCTTGTACAGTATATTAGGATGCCTGTAAAGACCAAGTCGCTCTAGACTTGATCTCCTTTGTGAATTCAGGACCATAAACCTTCTTGAAGCTTCGCTCGCTCTAGCTTGCGCTTTCGCTCGCTCAGCTAAGCCTATCTTCTTGGCAGTCATCTTCCTCTGCCTTATTATCCTTGAACCTCTCATCATACACATTACTATTCACATCACACTTGTGCCAAGGTTAATACCCTTGGTCTGCTATCTGATCTAGCTTCAGTTCAAGCTAGCTTTGCCTCTTCCTAGGTGACTCTTACTTAAGAGTAGACTCTATTACCGTCGAAGCTTCAGCAGAGCTTACCCAGGGAGTGACTCTGCACGATACGAGAAGTCCACCCGTAACATCTTGTTCATTGACCCAGCTGTTTTCGGAAGGGCGGTAGCCGACCCACTTGACCAGGTATTATTTCGTCTTTCTTCTCTTATTGTATCGATCATTGATGATCTCTTCAACTTCAAATTCCTGCTCTTCATCAATAATTTGTGGTGGTGGCGGTAGCTGATTGACACCATGTTCCTTTGTTTCATGGTATTGGGTTAGTAGATCCACATGAAACACATTCCCAATCTTGAGTGATGATGGGAGTTTGACGTGGTATACCACCAGGGATATTTGTTTGAGAACTGGGTAAGGGCCTATCCTTCGTGGACTAAGCTTCTTTGAGGGTGTTTTGATGTGTAGGTTTCGTGCGTCTATCCAAACCTTGTCTCCTGGTTTGAAGGTGCGTGGTGGGACTAGTGGTTTGATACGTTTTTGGAGGGCCTTTTGTGCCTCTTGTCTTGCCTTGATTAGGTTTTTGATGCACTCTTAGGTGGCAGGCACAGGATCTTCTGGGATGGTGATTGATGCGGTTGGTGTGGCGAAGCCACATGGACATGTGACTGTGGGAACAGTCATGTGACCAAACCATGACCCAGCAGTCACGTGATCCTGGGAACTATCACATGATCAGGTCACGTGACCAAGAAAGGAATAACCAGTCATGTGATCGTGGGAAACGTCACATGACTAATCACGTGATAACCATCCCTAAAGAGGGGATAACCAATATGGACATATTGCGTAGCAATACCTTTAGGGATATATTGCGCAGCAGACTCAGTCATTGGTTACTAGCTAATATCGCTCAGAGAGAGATACGCCATTGGAGGATATTTATACCTACCTACGCACAGACCAGTAACCCGTCACCCAGGCATAATAGTTGCGCACAGACCACGGTGCACAGACCATGTGCACAGACCTTTAGTAAACAGAACCAAACATTGTCATTTAGTATATATACTACGCAGAATAGACCGAACAGTCCCCAGACTGTTCTCTTGTGACTTCCCCCATAGCCTGCTCCTACTCCCTGGCAAACGCCTAGGGTATTGACTCTCACATTCGATTTGGTCATTGGACTCGACAGTGGCTGACTCGCCCACAGGAGACTTGATACCGCAATTACAAGTAGTGGGTAGAAGACCCTTGCCCCCTTTGCCCCCATCACTCTAGGCACTTACACCCTCACGCACTGCCCTTGACCCCTCCTTGTTAAGGAATCACTACACCACGTGTTGCAGTAGTGAGTTCCTCACATTAGAACAGTCTGCCTTAGGGTTGACCGCAGTGCCAAGTGTCTTATTCCCCTTTCGAGTCTCCTCGACCATGGTATCTTGTTAACGAAACCGATCCAGGGTTCGCCAACCCCCGATCCGGTATACGTATTCCAGGGCCTGCCACAGCCTCTGGACGCCTTCCCAACGCCCTTGACATCTGTCCCCCTGGGGTTACCCTTTTTGACTTCCTGTTCCCAGCCCCCGACACCCCAGTTTCCTCGCCTGTCACCTCCCGCTCGCCCTCACCCCTCGTCTCTGACTTTATTCCTACGCGACAACCATCCCCTGTCACCACTGGCCTTGGACTCTACTTCCCGGCGCACGACCCCTCGTTCCCCTCGCCTATCCCGCTCCTCCCACCTCTCGACGACGCCTTTGACATCCTCGCACTCACAGACATTGACCCGCCTCAAACTCCTCCCCCCTCACTGACACCAGTACTAGTGGCGCCAACACCTCACGGGCCAGAGCGACCCCTCACCCAGTCACCACCATCACCAACAACGTCCACCAGAGCTCTCGTAGGAGAGTACCATCAATCTCCACCACCTCAGCCGCCATCGCCGACATCATCGATCAGAGCCCACGTAGAAGGGTACACCCCAGACGTCCCCGCTCCCCCTAGCCAAAACCGCCGCAGTCGCCGCCATCGTCACCCCCGATTCCATTAAATTTACTAAGTGTCCACCCTGTCTCCCACTACCGCCCACACCAACCCTTTTGCTGCTTACCTTGGACCGGTGGGAATATATCACCTTCAACGGTCCTCCTGCCTACGTGCTCGTCCCAGAACTCAGCCCACGATCCCTGCACCCCCACCAGCGTCCACATCCACATCCACGTCCACCCGCCAGTCCAGACCAACGTCCACAGCCCCAACGACACCCCCGTCCATACCAACGCTAGAAACTTGGTATACAGCTCTAACCCCATCCCCGTCAGTGTCTACGTCAACGATCACACCCACACCCTCGCCCCCGCCATCGTCACCTACACCACAGCCCCAGCCAAGCACTAGAAGAAGGTGCAAGTTCAAGTTCCACCTTGTCCCCAAGTTCAAAATCAGGTTCAAGTTCAAGCCCAAGCCCACACCACAAACTCCACAATGACCTCCGTCACCCAGTACCACGATATTGCCCGCTTCGCTGGACTAGAAGCCGCCGCCATCACCGCCACCAAGTACCCAGAGCCCCCTACATACACGTCTAGTCCAAGCCCCCCTTGCTGTAGCTGCCAAGCCCTGTCCCCAGTCCCTGACGAATGCCCCTGGGCCAAGACTTCCGACACATGGCCCACTATAGAAGAGGACCCCTTTGCCTTTATCCCAGCCCAATGGGAGGCGGCAACCCCCTCCACCCTTGATATTCTTAGCCCTGCCCCTAATGACAGCCCTATCTACAGTCCAGCCCCAAGCCCAGTCACCAGCCCAACCCCTCGTCCAAGTCTAGCTCCGCCCCCCAGGACCGCCCCTGCCACACCCCCACCCTTTAGGGGAGACCCCGATGCTGCCCCAATGCACGTCAGCAACCCTGATATAGTCATGGGGTACGTTATCCTACAGCGCCCCCTCAGTCCTGCACCCCACCTCCGTCGCACCCGCTCCTGGCCCCTTCCCACACCCCTACCTGTGATAATCGACATAATTCCCAACACACCCTCGCCTCAGACTTACCCCCGAAAGTACAAGAACCGCTATGAAAGACTTTTGGCCAGGGAGGAGCGGAAGAAGAAGCGACGGGACCATTGGAACGCCCTCCGTCCAGGTACGTATGTGTTTTGCCCTGAATGTGGGTTCCAGGTCCTGGCGGAGAGGCACGAGGAACGCTGCGGAGGACGACAACACCCATTTTTTTGATATTGAAAGACAGTTGGACGAGTTTCCTAGTGTTCCCCACCGTTACATGTAAAGTATTTGGGCTTGTTTCCTTGTTTCCTTGTTTCCTTGTTCTTCTTGTCCTTCTTGTTTTCTTGTTTTCTTGTCTTGTTTTTTCTTGTCTCGATTACCTTGATTTCTTGATTATCTCGTTTTTTCACCTCCTTTGCCTTGCCTGCCTTGTTTTTTCTTGTTCCTTCTTGTTTTTTGTGTTTTTCTGTTTTTCTTGTTCCTCTTATGTTTGCCTTTTCTCGCTTCCAGATAAAAAACCCTCGAAACTTTAGAAACTAACAAATTAAATAATGTTTCACGTCTTGCTAGAAATAGTAGTGACTGAAAAATGAAACATTTTTCTTGTCCGCTTATTACTCTGAAAGTAGTAAGCGTATAGTAGATATTAAACAACACTTCAAGAAACAACAACAGAAACTCAAAGTCAAAGTTACGACTACCAACCTACCCTCTTACAACGTCTCAAAAACAAGGAAAAGAACCCAAGATCAACTCACCACCACATCTCCAGCTTAAACCACTAGTTACCTTGACAAGTATAAGTACAAACCATTGACTTGACCACTAAGCTTGATAAACTCGCTTACTACTCTATGTGTAGAAGTGTATAGTAGATCTCAAAGAACAAATAACCACTGTATCACTCGCCATGCCCCTTGAAAATAAACCCGCTTGCTGCTTTCTACGCAGAAGCGTATAGTAGATATCATTAAGTTAAGGGTTAAAAGAAACCCTCTCAAGCAATCCCATAAACTGCCCAGTGTCTTCACAATGAACCCACTTAATAATCAACAAGCACCTGCCACATCTACCGGCCTTATTGATAGAGCCTAACTCCCCGACTACCAAAAAGGGAACACCCACCTCAAGTTACTCACGGTCCGCGCATGCGTGACAAATACAACTCGTAACACGCTCAATACCAAGCTCTCATCGATCGGACAAAGACTAAATCCCTTAGAAGAACAACATTGATCAACTACAAGACTACGCCTCTTTTACAAGGAAGCCTCTGGATCCCAGAACACCTACAAGTAAACACCAAGCACCACTCATCGATCAAGATGCCCAGACATTGATTGTCAATCACTCACCGCACAACCAACCCTATTGGGAAGGATCTCCTAACGCATAGGAGCCTGGAAAGAAATTATAACCCATTTGCTATAGCTACAATCACGAACACGTCATATCCTCCAAGAGATACCTAGCATTCAGGAATCTGCATCACCACGCTTCAAAAGAAAGGACCCCACAACAACGACACAAACCCAGCCGACCATCCAGAAACATCAAGGATTATAACCTCCAAGATCTGCACTCAATGCTACACAATATCAGTGCCAACCCTTACCAACAATTTGATCAAGCTGCCGTTACAGCACTATTCAACTACGCTACAGCACCATTTTCTCATGGAGATTCACAACCCAAGATCACACACTCCAATGCACCGCGCAATTCAAGAACATCCTGAAGATAGACAAGAATACATCCCTATCACATGCACTGCCAATGTCACAGCATTCAGCAACCAAACCTTTGCTCACCTATCGACACATTTATCTTGGAATCACGCTATCGATCCCAGACCAAACTCTATACGAACCAAGGAATCTATCAACCTCAAAATGGGTACCCTACAATATTACAAGACCTACCAAAGAACTTCAACTCAGCAACCGTGAACATCACCCACTACAAAAAACTCAAGAGAACTCACGCACCAAGTATCGCCCTGCCACAGGAAAGTCTAAGAGACTTAACGAATCCTCCATAAGATAACACCCCTGAAATCTACCCGCTATCAAGAAAGAAAATTCCAAGATCTACACAATTTATCAAGGATGAAACTACTGTTAAAGTAACCCGAGAACAAATATCATCGTACCCCAAGAAACTACATCTTCTCTAATGAGAGAATGCATCACAACAACCGTCATTACGACTGAAACCAAGGGTTTCCCAAGCCATGACTACATCCCAAGGGGATATCTAGAACAACTATGCCTATTTGGACAATGAAGACCATTAACCAAGATCACGCCCTCTAACTATCAGATTGCAAACAAACCTCAAGTACATCGCAACAACTGGGTCACACCAAACGACACCAAGGATATTACTACCAGGAAATAACCACCTTTCAAGGAAAGTCAAGCAACACCACGACACCTCTGCACCGTTGACACTCTACTCCGTGACCACAAATAAGTGAACCAAGAAATCCCAAAGGGATTACTCACTATCGAACACTAAGGTTGAGCAAGTCACCTTCAAATCAAGAACACCCACAATTCCTCTATAGCATTGCACGCTACGATCAAGAACAACCGAACTCAAACCATCTCAAGGAGATGCTCTGCCCATAGCCTGTAGAATGATCCATCTACGTCTCATGAAGCCAAGCGAATGATGAAACAAATACTCGCTTTTCCGTCGAACACTACCCCAAGACCTTAATGACAAACTCGTTGGAGTTTCTCTTACCCCGAGGCCGCATCTGCATGGAAATCAAACCAAAGATCCCTGTATTCATTCGACTGACACAAACGTACAACGTATCACATTCAGGAAACTCTCCCTCGAACAACACAATCAGTTACTAACAACTCAGGAAATCGCATCAAATCACTCCGACCAAGGAAGACTATTGATCAAGCACATACAGAACAAGACCCTCCGCACCCAAGAATACCATCTAGAATTCCAGTTCCACGACATTTTTTGACATCACTTCAGAAACAACTCACCACCTTCCAGGAAGAACTTGCCCTTACACCCTGTCTGCGGACTAGCATCTCATGCATTTGACAGAACACATCCATAGAATCACCTTCGCTCATTGTCGTCTAAGGAAAGTAGACGGTAAACAACACCCCACTGGAATATTATCTTGATTAAGACGATGCTACCAAGCACTATCACCAAGCAGATGCCCTGCTATCAGCAAATCCTACAAGAATCCCTTACCCGCACGAAATGTCGACAGCTCCAGCAACAATCAGAAGAAATACTTCCCACCACATTTCACACACTCCGTATCTGGACACCAAACAATGCACACCATGAAGAACGCTCTGAAACCTACATCCTTACCATCGGCAATCATGACATCATCTTAGACACAACCGGCTGAAAGCCCACAACCCAGACGTCAATTGGACTACCTCAGAAACTACGTTTACCCAATGCTCACAATCCTGTTAACACACCCCAACTGTTAAGAACCCTGCCATGATCATCAGCACCCTTGAACCTATATTCCACGGACTAAACACTCCAGCCTTGAATTCGCTACACTCCCCCCGTTTATCCAGCAACATCAAGTACTCAAGTACCACGCTCCAGCCCAAATCCACGCACAGTCAACACACTCCACGTGCCTAGCCATTGCCCAACACCCAGAACATACGAAACGCCACATCCCGACTATCTTCCACTCCTACGCCAAGGTCTTTAATGAAGAAGCCTCCTTCCGCCTCCCCGAACATCAGCCATGGGACCGCGCCATCGACCTGAAACCTAACACTACGCTTAAGAATTGTGGAATCTACCGATTAACTAATCTCGAAATCGATGCCTTACACTCCTACATTGCTGAACATCTACGAAAGGGCTATATTCGCCCATTCAAGTCCCCCTTCGCCAGTCCTTTCTTCTTTGTCGATAAGAAAGATAAGAAACTACGCCCAGTTCAAGACTACCAACCACTCAATGATATTACAATCAAGAACGCTGTACCGCTACCCCTCATTCCAGACCTCATCGATAAACTCCAAAGCTCCTGTTACTTCACCAAGTTTGATGCCCGATGGGGATACAACAACGTCTGTATCCGAACAGGCGATGAATGGAAACCTGCCTTTAAATGCACATTCGGCCACTTTTAACCACTAGTCATGACCTTTGGCCTCTCCAATGCTCCTGCCACCTTCCAAACATTCAGGACCCAATTTTTTCCAACATCTCATCACTGATGGCCACCTTGTCATATACCTAGATGACATACTAGTATTCCGCCCTAACCTCCCCAGCTTCCATTGACTTACCTACGACGTTCTCCAATGCCTCACCAAGTTCGACCCCTATCTGAAACCCGAGAAAAATTTTTTTCCTGACTTCCCCAACTTTCACACATCTGTCCAGGCGTACAGATCCTAAAGAGGGGATGCATTCTGACAAATCCGATTACCCCTGCACATCATGGATAACAATAAGGACTTAGCCAAGACCCTGTCATTGCCCACGCTAATGAGCTCCCTACAAACCAACGAATACCCAAGGACACCATCACACCACCGTGAAACCGTACCTACTAGGTCATCAAATGAGTAGACGAACAAATCCACACCCCAAGTACCTTTGACAAAGAACCACGACGCCCCTGCTACATGCCCCACTAGTCACTAAAGAATCTACAAGTCCAGGATGGATTGGATATCCACACCACTTCAAAGAAAAATTACCTTGACTGTCAAAGCCATCGAGACCTACCCCTTGTTATATCAATATGAACACCCCTAGATACCAGAAATGGACTATCAAGCACCCTGTCAAGAACCCCCTTCTCAGGACAAATACATCACCCGACCAAGAGCCTCCATAGCCCGATCAACACTACGAATGGAAATCTGGACGAAGAAATCTAGACACAAGCCCTTACCCCTGACCTACGACCCCTAACAAGTTAACTACCCCAGCTGAACACCAAGACCCCTTGGAAACCACAATGGTCCACCCGAAACTATTACATCTCCCTCACGACTCTTGCCTACTTCAAGAACATGTTGCACCAAAACTACCTGCACTACCTAGTTTCTACAGCCTAATGATTGCCTATGGACCAGCCCTAGTACCACAGGATTTCCAAATGCCCAGATATTTAGATCCAAGATCCTGCAACACCGAGACATCCTAGACACTGTACCACAACAATCAACAAATGTTACTCCCAAGAACAAGAACCGACTCAAGCCTATCGCAAGTAACTACCAACCACATACTACCTTGAGCAATAAGTACCTCCAGAATAAATCAAATCCAGACTCATAGGTCTGCCCAAGAACTAGAATCTGCTCCCTGGTATCAAGAAACACCTTCCTTGCCTACAAAACTAACCTGCCAAGAACAATCACAATAAACCACGACCACGTTCTATCCAAAGAAGACTTGCCACCCTCAGAGATACGACCACCACAAAGCCTTAGCCCTGCCTCTGGAACGAAGTTATACACTATCCAAAGAAATAGACATCTCAAGAACAACGAAACCTCAGACCATCAGGACACTCCAGAACCATCTGTTCCCATATCTCCCTGCACTCCTAGATCCACAGAAGATAAGAATGACACCCACCCAAACCGGAACATTTAACTAAGAAAATCAAAGACTCACCTTACGCCATCAAGAAACACACCCAAGCCTGCCATTCACCGCCCCCTGTTCTACCACAGACCCATCCAACATTCATGGAGCTACTACTAGACTATCGAAACTGAACTCAAGACCAAACCTATCATGAGACAACACAGTGTCGCATATCACGGATACCAGAAACAAACCAGCCCACCTGCATCTACTTGCCCCATTTTGCGACTACACAAATGACTACTCCCCGGATTAATGAACCACCAAACCATGATTTATAACTACTTCGTCAAATCTCCAAGACCTCCTGCCACTTGCCGAAATTGCACATAATGGCCGATCTCAGAAAGCCACCTCACAAGTCTGACTCAAATCATGGGCCAAATTCACCACGAAGTCACCGCAGCATTACACATAGTTGCCGAAACCATAAAATGAACAGGAACCTCCCGAAGCATCTCAGAAATTTACCATTGGCCAAAACGATTAGCTCGAAGAAACAAATAAATGAACCGCCCATCCTAAAGCGAAACTTGCCCTACGACGCCACGGACCCTTCGGGATATTATCATCCTCTTCTACACATTCACGTCTGCAATTACTGGCCTACCTAGCACATCCACCTAACGTTCCACAAACTCCTCCTTACCCCTGCAAAAGAAACAAAGGAACATAGGCCAAACTATACGCGACCACCCCCTTGAAATTATTAGAAGAAGAGGATAAATACTATAAGTCAAACAAAGAAGACTACCCTGACTCCGAAACCTCCTGGATCCCTGCCCCCAGAACTCAAAACACCCATCACAACCCTCAAACCCCGGAGATGCCACTAATCATTGCAGGCGCAATGAGCCCTAAAGAGGGGATAATGTGGCGAAGCCACATGGACATGTGACTGTGGGAACAGTCATGTGACCAAACCATGACCCAGCAGTCACGTGATCCTGGGAACTATCACATGATCAGGTCACGTGACCAAGAAAGGAATAACCAGTCATGTGATCGTGGGAAACGTCACATGACTAATCACGTGATAACCATCCCTAAAGAGGGGATAACCAATATGGACATATTGCGTAGCAATACCTTTAGGGATATATTGCGCAGCAGACTCAGTCATTGGTTACTAGCTAATATCGCTCAGAGAGAGATACGCCATTGGAGGATATTTATACCTACCTACGCACAGACCAGTAACCCGTCACCCAGGCATAATAGTTGCGCACAGACCACGGTGCACAGACCATGTGCACAGACCTTTAGTAAACAGAACCAAACATTGTCATTTAGTATATATACTACGCAGAATAGACCGAACAGTCCCCAGACTGTTCTCTTGTGACTTCCCCGTAGCCTGCTCCTACTTCCTGGCAAACGCCTAGGGTATTGACTCTCACATTCGATTTGGTCATTGGACTCGACAGTGGCTGACTCGCCCACAGGAGACTTGATACCGCAATTACAAGTAGTGGGTAGAAGACCCTTGCCCCTTTGCCCCATCGCTCTAGGCACTTACACCCTCACGCACTGCCCTTGACCCCTCCTTGTTAAGGAATCACTACACCACGTGTTGCAGTAGTGAGTTCCTCACAGTTGGATTCATTCCCATGATCAACTCATGTGGGCTGTGTTTGGTGTGTTCATATTTCCAGGAACGCTGTGCAAATTCTGCCATGGGTAAAAGTGAGCTCCAATTGTTCTGCCAGGCGTTGATAAAGTGGCGGAGGTATCCTTCTACCCATTGATTTATGCGTTCGGTCTGCCCATCAGTGCGAGGGTGGAATGCAGTACTGAGGTTCTGCTGAATCCCTGTTGCTTTGCACACTGCTTTAGAGAAATGAGATGTGAATCGGGGATCTCGGTCTGAGATGATGCATTTGGGAATTCCAAATGAGGAGAAGAGGTTCTTGAAATATAGTTGCGCTACTCCTTCTCCATCTATGGTCTTGTGGCAGGGAATAAAGACGGTGGCTTTGGAACATCCTTGATCCACTATTGTTAGGATGGCATCGTATTTGTTCTTGCCTGATGGAGGTAAATCGGTGATGAGGTCCATTGAAATGTACTGAAAGGGTCCTTGTTCCATGTTTGTGTTGAAATGGTAAAGTGGGGTGCATTTCAGATGTGTGATGACCTTAGATTCTTGACATCTGGCGCATCCCTTGACGTAGTTTTCGATGAAATTGTGTAAATTGGGACCTTCATATCGGCAATTGACAAGGGTCCATGTGTTTGAGATTCCAGGGTGACCTCCTGTGGGCATGTCATGTATCTCTTGAAGGATCTTTCTCTGTAAGTCTGGATCATTTTTGATGAAAATTTTGCGAATGAATAAGTCATCTGGTAGCAGGGTAACTTCTTTGTTGATATCCATCCCCTGTTTTAGGTCTGATCTTCGGCTTAGAAGGTCTGCAATGGTGTTGCTTTTGCCAGGGAAATGGGTAAGTTCGAAGTTGTAATCCTGTAGGAATTCATGCCAGCATGCTTGTCGGGGTGTAATTTTCTGTGGTGATTTGAAATATTTGAGGTTCTGATGGTCGCATCTGATGAGGAACTTTTGCTGTGCTCCTAGAAGGAGATATCGGAACACTTTTAGGGCATAGATGATGGCAAGTAACTTGCGATCATAAATGTCATAATTGCACTCTGCTGGGTTTAGCATCTTGGAGTAAAATGCTATTGGATGGCACCCATCGGAATATTGTTGGCTGATGGTGGCTCCAACAGCATATTGAGATGCATTGGTGTCGACAATATAGCGCTTGGTGGGGTCTGGGTTCTGGAGGACTGGGTACGAAGTGAACAGCCATTTCAGTAGGTTGAACGTGTCATTTTGAGGTTTGTTCCAATGCCATTGGGTGTCCTTTTTGGTTAGCTCATGCAGGGGTCGTGTGATAGATGAGTAGGCCGGAATGAAGTCCTTGTAATAGTTGTCAAATCCTAAGAAGGAGTGGAGTTCCGTTAGGGTGGTTGGAATTGGCCAGTCGATGATCCCTTGAACTTTGATAGGGTTCATCTTTACATGTCCATTCCCTACTATCACACCAAGGTAGTCAACCTCCTTCTTGTGAAAGCGACACTTCTCATGCTTGAGGAAGAGGTCGTTGTGAAGGAGTTTCTGTAAAATGTGGGCAACAAGGCGTCAATGGTGTTCAAGGTCCTTGTTGGTTGCAATAAGGATGTCATCCATGTATATGATGACGTCCCCAGAGGCAATTTCTTCCCAAAAGGTAGCGTCCATCATGGTTTGGAATGTTGCAGGAGAATTGGTGAGTCCAAAGAACATGACCATGGGCTCAAAGAGTCCTCTAGGGGTTTTGAACGCAGCTTTCCACTGGTCGCCATCTTTGATGCGTATGTTGTTGTATCCCCAGTGAACATCGAGTTTGGTGAACCATTTCTTCCCGACGAGTTGTTGGATGAGGTCCTTAATGAGTGGGAGAGGGTAGGTATTATGGATAGTAAGCTCATTGAGCTTTCGGTAATCTTGAACAGGTTGTAAGCCTTTATCGCCTTTCTTGACCCAAAAGAATGGTGAGGCATATGGTGACTTGGAGATCCTGATGTATTTCTTTTTCAGGTGGTTGTCTATCCATTCGTTGAGCTTGTCATCCATGCCATACTGGAACCGGTATGTTTTGCAGTCAAGTGTAGGTGGAGCCTCTGGTATTAAGTCAATGGCATGGTCCCAGGGGTGCAACTTGGGGAATTGTTGCGATTCTTCTTTGCTGAAGATCCTCCCATATTTGTGATATTCGTGTAGGACTTCCTCTTGCCAGGTATGCTTTGGCTTTTCGTCAACTTGATTGGCTGCAAGGGTGACTGAA
Source organism: Russula griseocarnosa (assembly GCA_022884055.1). Lineage (NCBI taxonomy): Eukaryota > Fungi > Basidiomycota > Agaricomycetes > Russulales > Russulaceae > Russula > Russula griseocarnosa. The sequence continues at coordinate 102,015 of JAGKRU010000080.1, read as the reverse complement.
ACTGAGGTACGGCGAATGATAGACTCCTCGGGTTGGTGGGTGTAGGTATTGAGAACTGATAAGTAGCATGCATCTGCTAGGTGTTGCCTCATCTGAGATGGGTCTATCGCTTGTTGTGGCAGCAGTTTTCGGAGGGCATTGGTGGTGGCTGCTTCAACTTTGCCTTCAAAGGTAGTGTTTTTCCAATCAATCCTTGGGTTGGTGGCGGCAAGGAAGGGCATTCCTAGAAGCATGTGGTCTTCTCCTAGGTCTATGACGAAAAAGGTTTGATTGTGGGTCCTTCGCTTGTAACGGAGGGCCAAATCGGTGGCATGAGTTACTGATTCAAACTTGTTTAAGGTTCCATCCACATTTTGGATGGGTCTTGGTTTGTTTAGCGGTCGGGTAGGTAGGTTGAAATATTCGATGATGGTAGGAGTTATGAAATTGTCTGTTGCTCCGCTATCGATCAAGGCATCAATTTCAGAGATTGCTTTGAGAGATCGGAGGTTGACAGGAGCATGAATGGATTGTTCTTGGGGAATAAAGATGGCTTGTGGAAATAGGGCCCTGACCATCGCCGCATATGTGGGGCCTTCTAAAAATGTTTGTTGTCTCCTCTGAGTATCCCTTAAACAAATTGATCCTTCTATTCATCAGAGAGTCTAGTGGTGCGAGCTGCCAAGGTGTGAACATCATGAACATCACTCTGTTCTTCCTCTTCCTCCTCTTCTAAGTCCTCTAGATAAGCGCCTCGTATATGTGAGGTGCAACTTGTCTTCCTTGGCTTGTTGAATTTTTGGAAGCTTGACTGTGGAGGGCGATAGGACAACTTTGGAGGGGTGTAGGCCTTTTTGAATGATTGGCTTTTCTGTGAGTAGCTGGAAGAAAAGGTTTGTCCATATCTGGAAGGAGTTTTTCCGGATTGGGATGGAGATTGTTGACGCTTCTTTTCAGGGCATTCCTTGGCCATGTGTCCTTGTTGGCCACAGAAGAAGCATTGGCCCTTGGCTAGGTAGGATTTCTTATCTTGTTTTGTGTAGGCACACCAGGCAAAATATGCTCGATCGACATCCATAGGTACTACTTGGTCATTTGGGTGAATGTCTTGGCGTTGGTTTTGGAAATGCATTCTGGGGCCCCTTCCTCCTTTTCCTGTATGATGGTGGGCTTGGAATCCCTGCCTCATAGCATGTCGTAGGAGTCGATTTGTTAGTTCTGCTCATGCTGCTGTTTCCCATTCAGCGAAGGTCTTTGGTTGGGTTGTTCAGTGGAGACATGCTTTAAAGATTATTGGGTTCAACCCTTGGTAAAACAGTTCTGCTGTTTGTGGTGCAGTTAAGTCGTAGTGCAGAATTTCGGCAAGATGTTTGAACTTGGCAATGTAATCGTCCAGGTTAAAATCCTTAGGTCTCATATGAAGTTCCTGGGCTTTCAGAAGGGCTTGTTGGTCTTTGGTAATGTCTGTGAACCGGCTGTCGAAAGCGGTTTCATAATTGGTCTATAGTATGTCTTAATCTCTTCCAATAGGGTTGGTAGCCCTGGTGACCTTTGTTACTACTTCGTTCATTTGATCTCAAACCCAATCCTTGACCAGGGGTCCCTGGATAAAAGATAAGGCCAACAGAATGTGTGAATATGGCAAAGTCATCAGGGGGTTTTGGTCGTTTATTGCTGCATAGAGTGAGAATTGTTGTTTAAATTCATCAGATTTCGTTCAGTCTCCTCTGAAGATGACTGGGGTTCTCCTTGGAGTCTTGCTGGGGCTGCGGCTGCTGCAGGTTGTGCTGCCATTATGGGTACTACTCATGGAAGAGGGGGTGCTGGAAGGGGTACTGGTTGCGCTGGGGTGGGGTCCTGATAAGAGTTCTGGTAGGATGAGTGGAGGGGCGCTGGGATTGGAAGTCCTGCTTCAAGTACTTCTTCAAGGAGTTGCTGATATCGAGGTTCTTCTGGAGCACTTGGATCTTCTGGTTGTCTTTCTTGGATGTCTAATCTGAATGTAGTTAGGACTTCAAGGACTGGTTCTTCTTGTCCTGTTTGTTCTGGTGAGGGTGTGCTAGTACCTGATGATTTTTCTGATGGGTAGTGCTAGTCGAGGATGACTTTGGGTTCCCAGGGTTCTGAGAATGCTGGCAATCTTTCAATATGTGGGGAGATAGCAGGGTCTTCTGCTAATGGTCCTGGGACTTCGACTTGTAAGGCAGGGGTTCTGGTTGATAGAGATTGTAGGCAAAGTGTTGAGGTTCGTGTTCGTGCCAATATCCAGTTCCTTCTCTGTTGTGCCCTATGCGGTCGTTGACAGAGGTAAAATAAACTCCTTCGTGATAGAAGAGGTAATATCAGTGATCATTAATGAATTCAACTGGTTGATTGCCGTATGCATCATTCCAAAGGTAGTATCCAGGGGGTCTATTTGCAGGTGTGTGGGTTGCGTCTAGCCAACAGACTTGGTTCTTGATGTGATTTGGAAGGTTGTTCTCAGTACGTTATTGTAATGAGACAAGTTGATCTGGGGTTCCTGGGTGAAAGGGTTGGGCTGGTTCAGGTTCGAGAACTTCTCTCGATGCTGGAATTGTCTTGTTCGATTGGGAGAGACCTTTAACAAGTAAGGGTCTCTATCGTTAGGGAGCAAGACTTGATCTAATGTTATGAGTGGACTTCTCGTATCGTGCAGAGTCACTCCCTGGGTAAGCTCTGCTGAAGCTTTGATGATAATAGAGTCTACTCTTAAGTAAGAGTCATCTAAGGGGGAAGAGGCAAAGCTAGCTTGGACTGAAGCTAGATCAGATAGCAGACCAAGGGTATTAACCTTGGTGCAAGTACGATGTGAATAGTAGTAGGTACGATGAGAGGTTCAAGGATAATAAGGCAGAGGAAGACGACTGCCAAGAAGATAGGCTTAGCTGAGTGAGTGAAAGCGCAAGCTAGAGCGAGCGAAGCTTCAAGAAGGTTTATGGTCCTGAATTCACAAAGGAGATCAAGTCTGAAGCAACTTGGTCTTTACAGGCATCCTAATATGCTGTACAAGGTAAAGTAACACGTCACCGAAGTAAAAGTACACGTAGACAAGAGCGAGTCATAATATAGTAATGTACACATAGTCCATGTACATGTCAACGTGTTCATCATGTGAGAGCGTCACCAGATGAACACGGTGATGTGTAACAAGTCAGCATAAGGTGACACATCAATAAGCAATGGAGGGAGTCAGAGCGAGTCAGAGACAAAGCGAGATGTACAAATAAGGAAGGCATAAGTAGAGATATCATAATGAGAGGAAAAGGTACAGGGTGCCAAAAGAAGCTGCTAAGGATCAAGATAATAATACAAGACGTACAGGGTAATCGTGGAAGCGGAAAAGTGGGCTGATGATGCCCACTAGGTACACAAGGGTCCAAAGGTCGTTCAGACACTCACAAACCTAGCAAGGGGCACCTGATAGGCGAGTGAGTGGACAAACCATCTACACACAAGCCTATCACATGAAACTAGAGTAAAGTATAATACAAGTGAGCGTGTGACACTGAGATAAACAAAAAGCGTAACAGGGGCTGGCAGGTGGGACCAGGCAGGTCTGCTTTCCTCTAGGTTTGTCCTTGGCCAGATCAGTGGATTCAGGGCTTTTTTCCTTGGATAAGGGTAGGGAGGGTCTACATGTTACAGACTGATCCCCTTTTGGTTCACACAAATGCTATGTACCTCAATTCGCAGTTTACACTTTGTTCCGCTTTTTCCGCTCTGGCCCGCACTTCCTGAATATGTACCACTTGAGTTTAGAACCGTTTGTTATCGTGCCCGTCAATTAACTTATGTGGCGATGGACTGGACTTCCACCACCTCATAGGTTAATTAATTATGTTCGTGATGGCCATCAGCTGTTACTCTGATTGAGATACAGAATCATCTACCTAACGCACCCGCTAGAGTTTAGATTCCTTATCTGCTTTTCATTTCACACTGTGTTACTCTGAGTACAGGTATAGCATTGACAACCTGATGCAACCATCAGAGTCCTAACTCCATACCTATATGTCATTTCATGATACTGATGACACTTCACACCCATGTAGTTGACAACCTGGACTCTATGATGTCATAGTGTTCATTTCCTGTTTAGGGGTGAGTAGAGGTGTCCACAATATCGTGTTTCTTATGTAATCAGTGATACGGATGTATATAAATGATCCGGTAGACTTCGAGAAGCCTTAAGCTTCTCTAGAAATCCATTTCCTGTCTTCTGAACTTCCCTGAGCCAACTAGAAGGGTTTGCTTCTAGCTCATCTCTACAACCAAACAAAAAGAAGAAGAGCTTCACTAAGGCACTATCTTGCTCCACAAGAGATAGATCCTTAGACTTTAAAACATAGAACCATCAGAAACAATAAGGGTGCAAACCTTGCGACAGATTGTTGTACAGAGACTTAATCAATATCTTTTGATTATCATAGACCTTAGGCATCTAACGGAATTAAGGAGACGATACACCCATCCTCCAAGAAGGCAATAGTTGAGAACTATTGGAAGGCAGTCTGTGCCCTATACTGTCTATAGAACAGGACACGCACCGCATCATTAAAGGTCCAAGAAGCATTCATATTAATTAGGAGAAGTCCGACACTCTCAGAGTCATCAAGATCAGCGGAACCAGAACCCATATCTTTGCGTACAAACCCCGACTAGGCTATTGCCGAATATGCTACAGGATGTAACACTAGAGAAGCTTTTCTCTATACCAGGAAGATATGTCATACCAGAAACTTGTGCTACACGATTTCAGGAACTTCAAGAGAATCACGCCACATGATAAAGCAGATTTGCCATTTGAAATCGCAGGAGCAGTGATATGGCAGGAACCAGGAGAGTCGCCGAATCACCAACTCATACCACTGAGTTACTTCATCTTATGCAATGATGACTGACAATATCCCATTAAGTTAATCAATGATGAAGGGTATTTTATTGAATGGGATGACAAGGACCACCCAGGGTATTGGGTACACCCAGACAAGAAACTTCAGCAAGGAGATTACAATCTAGGATGGGTCGGATGGAGCTTTACCCCTACGACATATTTACCAAGGGCAAGAGCTGAGACTATCAGCACTCAGGCTGATGTTTCGGATAAAGAAGATAATGATGATCTAGAAGACATTATGGACAAGAACCTGGAACAAACTGAAGCATTAGCTGAAGATCTCTTTCAGTGCTCTCAAGTGCAAGGAATTCTTGAAGAAATAGATGATGGCCAAGACCAAACGCATTACCTTCCAACCTTTGTACCTTTGGGAAGTAAACTTAAACCAGTATCTATTAATCTGATGCCACAACCAAAGATGGTTAGGATAGCTTCTAGGAGAACGGAAGAAGCCAATATAGCGGCTACTACCGATGCGACCAGACTCATCACAAATGCTATCAAAGTAGATGGAAGCCTAAAAGGGAAGGTTCCAGATGCATTTGATGGGGACCGAACCAAAACACAAAGGTTTATGAATGCCTTTGACCTCTTTTGGATGAATAACGAGGACAACTCCTACATGAAGAACCCTTACAAGAGATGCACATACTTTCTTGGATTGTTCGAAGGATCTAAAGTGGAGAACTGGGTCGAGAACCAAACCACTGCCCTTCGAGAAAAGACCACAAGAACAATAAACAAGATAGCAAAGACCGATGAGGACTTATGGGAGGACCTCAAGAACAAATTCGTAAATGCATATGCACATACGGGAAGAGTTGAAGAAGCCAGAATGATGCTTCAAACCCTCAAAATGCAAGGGGAACAAATCGATGAATTCATTGCAGAATTCGAAATATTACTCAAACGAGGTGAGATCCCCGAACAGATGTAGGGCCCTTCAAATATTCAAGAAAGGGCTTCACCGAGGAATTCTATCCGCCCTATTAAAGAAGCCAACAGTTCTAGAAGGAATTGATCAATGGAAGAAGAAGCCCGACAAGAAGTCAGACGACTAGGAATATATCAGAAAGCTATGGCAGCAAATAAGAATCCCATATATACTGAACCTAGTTGGCAAGAGAAGTTTAAGAACTTCTCAAAGAAGAAGAAGGACCACACGGTTCCAATGGAAATTGACGCAGCCAGATTCAATGATGACCCTAAGAAGAAGGGGAGATTGATTGCCTTCAAAAGGAAGGAAGATGTTATAAATGCAGCCAACAAGGCATCTTAAAAGAAATTGCCCAGAATGGGGAAAGGACAAGAAAGGACAACCACCACCTTATCTGCACAAAGCCCGCACTACTAATGTGGGATTATCAAAGATAGTGGAAGAAGATGAGACGCAACCATCCAAAGATCCCCAAGATTTAAAACATCTGGCCCGAGCCATGCAAACTCTAGATGCGAGCAAGACTGAAGAATTGTTTAACCTCATCATGGATGGAGAGGATTTTTAGAGTCACCCTTACAGGCGGTCGCTGCTAGGGTGTTATCTGTGTCGCGAGGAACTAGTAACCATACAAATGCACTCAATATAGACATGGTTATGACTACAACGCAGAAGACCGAATTCGCACTCCTTGACAGTGGAGCAACAGAAAATTTTATTGATCCTCGAACAATTGAACAACTCAGGTTACCAATCAGAAAGCTCGATATACCCAGAATCATCTATAATATTGACGGAACGCTTAACAAAGCCGGGAGTATTATCAATTATTGTCCTCTCAAGATTAAACTAGAACACAAGGAACACGACATGGACTTCTATGTCACCAACCTAGGGCAAGATCAGATAATTTTAGGATTCCCCTTTTTACAAGAATACGAACCAACCATTGATTGGGAAATAAAACCCTGAAACCTTCACAAAAGGTCTTTATGACCCCCAAAAACCTATGGGAACACAGATGGAGGGTATGGAAAGTGGATGGGTATAGGATACCAAAGGAGCTACTGCGAAAAATAACCTTCGCACAACAATGGGCAGCTAGAGCTGAAGAACTCAAACAGTGCCTCAAGGAAAAAGACGTTCCAACAAAGTACCAACAACATAAACAGGTCTTTTCTGAAGGAGCTTAAAGACTTCCTCTGTCCAGAGAAGAAGACATGGCCATTCCTCTAAAAGATACTGCACCAGAACAATTGGACTGCAAGGTCTACCCCTTATCCGCAAAGGAACTAGATGTCCTTCGACAAACTCTTAACGAAGATCTGGAAAAGGATACAGTACATCTGACATGGCACTTCATCCTATGTATCACCTATCTTCTTCATTCTGAAGAAAGATGGAGAGGAACTAAGAATGGTCATTGACTATTGAAAATTAAATGACATTACCAAGAAGGACTTTTATCCACTCCCAAACCTACGGACTGAATTGGAAAAACTTTCACACAATAAGCTCTTTTCCAAGTTTGATGTTCGTGCGGGATACAATAACATCCACATTAAAGAAGAAGACCAATATAAAGCCGCCTTCAAGACTCCTTTAGGAACATTTATTCCAACCATGATGACATTTGGATTCTGTAATGCACCTTCAATTTTCCAACGGGCCATGAATCAGGATCTTGAACCCTTAAAACAAAAATACCCCGATAATTTTGCAAACTATATGGATGACGTTGCAATTGGAATGGAAGACACTCCCGACGGAAGGACCTTACATGAACAAATTGTCCATGAGTTCTTAGAAATTTTACAACAGCACTCATACTTCCTCAAGGTGTTAAAATGCGAATTCAAGAAGAATACCATGGAATTCCTAGGGTTCAAAGTCGGGCATGGAACGGTCCAAATTGATCCAACCAAAATTGGTGGAATTGTCGACTGGCTGAGGGAACTTCACTCGGTCAAAGAAGTTAGGCAAATTTTAGGGTTCTTGGATACCAAAGAGCCTTTATTCAAGATTATGCTAAATTGGCTAAACCACTAAACAATCTACTCAAGAAGGGTACAAAGTTCCAATGGACTTCCAAATGTACCAAAGCCTTGGATGCTCTTATCAAACAAGTGGAACAGGACCCTGTCCTGGTGGCACCCAATGGAGACGAGCCCTTCAAATTAGAGACAGATGCCTCTGCTTACGCTGTGGGGGCAGCTCTTTTTCAAAAAGATGATAGAGGAAGAGAAAGGCCATTGGTTATGCCTCAAAAACACTAAATGCCGCTGAACGGAATTATGACATCTGGATAGGAATTCCTAGGACTCATATTTGGCCTAACTTACTGGCGACACCTTCTAAGTGGAACAAGGCATCCTGTAAAAGTCTTTGTAGACCACGCAAACCTACTCCATTACCGACATCCACAGAAGGTCAATCGAAGGGTTGCTAGATATATCTTGATGCTGGCCGATTACAATATCATACTGCAACATTGTCCTGGACCCCAAAATCGGGCTGATGCGTTATCATGGAGGCCAGACTATGACCATGGAGAAGAAGATAACACAGAAGTAACCCCACTACCTTCTTATCTTTTTGGGGAGAATCTCCGATCAGCAACCTTAGATGCGATCACTGAACAAGCCCAAGAGAAAGAAGAAGAAGAATTTCAACACCTTGAACGAATACATGGGTGGTCAAAGGTTAATGGGCATTGGGAAAAGGAAGGGAAAATCGTGATCCTTTCCGAGCCAGTAAGGACTAAGGTCCTTTTGGAACATCATGATCACCCAACGGCAGGACACTCAGGAGTGGCTACAACTTATTTTTCAGTACGAAGGAAGTATTGGTGGCCAAAGATGAAGGAATGGATCCAAAAATACATAAAAGGGTGTGGTACTTGTCAGCAAAATAAGACAAACACTAGACCACAGAAACCATCGCTTTATCCATTACCCCGAGGAAAATGCCGCCCCTTCGAAACTATAGCAATGGATTGGATCACAAAATTACCACTTTCATCTGGATACGACTCAATCCTTACAATCACCGATCATGATTGCTCAAAAGCCATCTTACTCTTTCCATGTAAGGAAACAATGACCACAGAAGAACTGGCCAAGTTATATTACAAAAATGTATTTCGTTATTACGGGATTCCAAAGAAGATCATATCGGATAGAGATCTACATCTCACTTCAACTCTAGCCAAGGCGATCTGTGAGGAAGCTGGGATTGAACAAAACATTAGTACAGCATATCATCCCCAAACAGACAGACAATCAGAAAGAACTAATCAAACGTTGGAAACATACCTTCAGATCTTCTGTAACAAACAACAGAATGACTGGGCCAAGTGGATACCATTAGCCCAATATACAATGAACTTGAGACCATCACACACCACCAAGATCCCACCGTACGAGGCACTTATTGGGGTAATCCCTTGAGCCCAGATTGATCATAACAAGCCCGACACCCCGCTCAAAGGGCGAAAAGAACATCTCATCCAAACCAGAAAGCAGATACATAATGCTATACTCCACAGCCAAATGCTCATGATCAAAGATACTGCATTCAAACCTCATCAGATTGGAGATCATGTTTGGTTAGATGCGAAGAACCTCAAAACTACACACCCGACACACAAATTAAGAGCGAAGAGATATGGCCCTTTTACTATCAGCAACATCATATCAAATGTGGCATACCAACTCCAATTACCAATGTCATGGAAGATTCACAATGTGTTCCATGCTTCTTATCTGTCACCATATAAGGAAATAAGAGAACATGGTCCTAACTTTTTGGAACCCCCCCTAACGTCATTGAAGGAGAACCCGAATGGGAAGTTGAATCTGTGGTAGGAACACCACTATTTGGAAGAAACAAGAAGTGTCAATATCATATACAATGGAAAGGGTACTCCGATGCTCATGACAGTTGGGAACCTGAAGAAAACATTCACGCTTAAGAACTTATTGACCAGTTCAACCAAGGATGACGAACAGTTATAAGAGCCACGAGGATTGATAATGAACGACAAATGCCCACCCAACCCCTAAGTTCCACTTCTCTCAGATAGAACCACCCTCCCAGAACCGACCTGTTGACCTACCTTCTTCTCCGATTACAGACAAAACCCCAGAAATCCTTGCCCAGGCACAATCGGAAATCTTCCAGTTATCGGCACCATACATCACTGCCAAATTAAATGAAGTTCTCAAGGAAGACAAAGACCGCAAGGAAACAAATGAAGACCAACCCCGTGAACCAATGGTGGGAACCAAAACCCAAGGAAACCCAGCTGACCACAACGATCACCCTGAAGGAAGCCGACCACAACCTCAACCCCATTCAGATAGAAATCATAGAATCCTATACCCGGATAACACCGGGGAAGCCGTTAAATCCACCGAGCTTCTCCGAGACCCTATAGCTAACTATGTTAATAAGATGGGTCACCCTGATTTGCACATGGATGGGGCTAGTGATCTGGTGCCTGATCCTCCCTGGTTTGTTAAACCCTCCGATATCATCATACCCTCAGTCCAGGCTGTTGATGCCTTCAGGAACACTATCAAACTACCCTACATCTGCTATGCCCTTATCGACAACAACCCAATGCTTCTAGGAACCGCCAGCTGGAACTCAGATGTGTACGGTGACTACCTCACAGCCGTGGCCGCCCCAAGAATCAAATCAGTCGCTAACCTCGACGAAGACCTAAAAGGGCTCTATCTAGACTACCCTTTCAATTGGACCCTAAATATGGCACTCTACCATATGGGGGATGCAGGAATACTAGCTGACATTCATCGGTACAGAACCTCATACCTTCGTCTTCAAAGTCTCTGAAAGGAGAACACCCTACTCACCTGGATCTTAGAAGGGATCGTGAAAGAACAAGAAGAACACAACAAGGAAATTGCACTCTTCCTGGGAGAGGTCAGCTCCATTAGGAAGCAGCTCACAGAGGCCAAGGTCATGTCTCAATTAGCCCATGTGATGAACCGAATGGTGATCGAAGGAGAAATTACCAACCCCATCTACCCACAGATGTATAAAGAGACCAAGGAGCCCACCGAGTCCTACCAACCAACACTAGTACTACGACCCACCAACCCAGACCCAGAATCAATAGCCTCCACTCTGCATATTCCATACACCCCAGAAATCAAAATGGCCCACCGACACTCCAATACCCCTCGCATTGAAGATTACACTGCAGGCAACCCTCGTGGACCCACCACCAACCTCTGGCACACAACGACACGGGGATGGCGCCCCTCCCATCACTAACACTAGGGATCGGTTTCCAGGAGACAGGAGGTGTTTCTATGTTACGCCCTGTGCGTATTCTGGCGATAGCCGTATAATCTGTTTGATATGGATTCTTTTAATGCCACTTATACTTGATAAGCGCAAGCTGGTGCTTGTGAAACAACTGGAGTTGTTTTAGTTTCTTCTAGGAGTTTTTCTTTTGAGATAGAGTCGTATCAATGGAGACTCTTCGCTATAATACTGTAGTAGGTAAACCCTATTTAATCGAGGTTGGGGTTGTAAGGTGTATCCTCTGATCAATATATTTTGTAAGTTTTCTTCTATGGTAGGCTTGTAATGATATAATTCTACAAGTCTCCTTTGATACAGTAGATATAACACTAGTCAATAACAAGGTCTTATAATAACCTCTATGATCTTTGTAAGGACGACTTAGTTGTTTAGTAACAACTATCACTGAACAACAAGGATATCCTTGAAGGTGGCGTTGTAATAGTCAGTTACCACTACAACACCGTCTACAAGTCGTAGGAAAGGTTCTAGCAAGTGATAGTAACCTTTTCCACGATAGGGAATGAAATCGAAGAGAAGTCGAAAGTCCTCCTTGAGTCCAATCTCTGTCAAAATTTCTTCAGGCTTCTTTGAGGGTTCTGGGTAAGAGATGAGCTAAAGGCTTTCCCCTTTAGGTGGGTCTGAGTAAGGAAAACAGGGGATTGATTTCCTAGAGAAGCTTAAGGCTTCTCGACTGTTTTAGATACTGTTTATATACATGATAAGAAGCTGTGGAGTACTACGCGAAGCACAGGACTCCACATCAGAGTCGAGTCACAATCACACAACCCTACATCTCAGTAGGGGAGTTCCAAAGTCGAAGCACATCTATGAAACAAGGAAGCACAGCGACACAACACGCAGAGTGGAGCTGAAACAACTCGCCCCAAACCGTGACATCATCGCGTATAGTAATACACGGCAACACGCATCTATAGTATGAGTCATCAAAGCTAGACCCTGTCTGCTACAAGTCAACACATATCTGATAGAAGGGACTTACACTAATACGTATCCACTTGTACGAGTATCAGAAAGAACCTTGAAGTGTACGTAATTAACTGCCTTAAAGCAAACCAGATAACACGCTATAGATAATCATAGTAACGGTCGGATCTCTACAAGACTCTAACTGCTAAATAAGGGGGTTCAGTGACCTTGTACCATATAAGGGTTTTGGGTGGTTTTAATATGAGTCATTTATCAGAAGACGAGTCACACTGTATAAGGGTGTATGGATCAGAGGGGCACGAGTCAATGATATGGGTCGCGGAAGTGCATAATCGTTCAGTCTCCTGCATACTACTGGTAGTGTCCGATAGTAAGGCTCCGATCCAATCTAGTAATGAGTCCCTTGCGCGTAACATTCTACTGTGACAGGAGGGGACACTGGAATTTTGACTGTAATGTTCCCCACACCAAATGCTTAGACGACGGGAGGTGTGTAGTCCCCCTGAAACACCCTAACTTTATACGGCCATGCACCATGGCTACGAGCTTCAAGGGATGCTGCAGCCGTAAATGTAAGGCCAAACAATCTGCTTCAACTTCCGCCAACAAAAGCAGATGAGCTGACACCCCACACCCACTATAGGACGAAAACCAACCACCAGCGGGAAGCCTCTTGTTCTCTCCAAACCCAACCGACACCCCCTTTTCCCCTTCCCCATATCAAGGACCACCACCTCCACCAGGACAATGGGGAAACGATACATGGGAGTAGACTGGTTGCAGGGCCCCAACACGCTGTTTTCCTTTCCTAACCCGTGCCCCTTACACCCCTCATGCTTACTAACAAGGAGCTCGATGAACTGCCCAAAATCAAAGGGCTTGACGACCTCCTCCAATACGCCGAAGAAGACCTTCCGGGGGCCATCTACCATTACAACGACGACGAGTTTGCACCCACGATCACTATGGTGGATGAAGCCCGAGCCCATGACGCAAGCCTCCAGGAGAGGTTTAGAGACATGGGAGTCTCTTGCTAGGGAGGGGGTAATGTTATGGACTGATCCCCTTTTGGTTCACACAAATGCTATGTACCTCAATTCGCAGTTTATGCTTCGTTCCGCTTTTTCCACTCTGGCCCACACTTCCCAAATACGTACTGCCTTGAGTTTAGAACCGTTTGTTATCGTGCCCATCAATTAACTTATGTGGCGATGGACTGGACTTCCACCACCTCATAGGTTAATTAATTATGTTCGTGATGGCCATCAGCTGTTACTCTGATCGAGATACGGAATCATCTACCTAATGCACCCGCTAGAGTTTAGATTCCTTATCTGCTTTTCATTTCGCACTGTCGCTTTGTTACTCTGAGTACAGGTATAGCATTGACAACCTGATGCAACCATCAGAGTCCTAACTCCATACCTATATGTCATTTCACAATACCGATGACACTTCACGCCCATGTAGTTGACAACCTGGACTCTATGATGTCATAGTGTTCATTTCCTGTTTAGGGGTGAGTAGAGGTGTCCACAATATCGTGTTTCTTATGTAATCAGTGATACGGATGTATATAAATGATCCGGTAGAACTTCGAGAAGCCTTAAGCTTCTCTAGAAATCCATTTCCTGTCTTCTGAACTTCCCTGAGCCAACTAGAAGGGTTTGCTTCTAGCTCATCTCTACAACCAAACAAAAAGAAGAAGAGCTTCACTAAGGCACTATCTTGCTCCACAAGAGATAGATCCTTAGACTTCGAAACATAGAACCATCAGAAACAACAAGGGTGCAAACCTTGCGACAAATTGTTGTACAGAGACTTAATCAATATCTTTTGATTATCATAGACCTTAGACATCTAACAGAATTAAGGAGACGATACACCCATCCTTCAAGAAGGCAATAGTTGAGAACTATTGGAAGGCAGTCTGCGCCCTATACTGTCTATAGAACGGGACACGCACTGCATCATTAAGGCCCTGTACGGATGCGCGTTATTTAGCTACCATTATCTTTTACTCGGCTATTCGGCTATCGGAATGATTCGGCACGGTAGACAGCGGTCGGAGCTTTAATTAGGCCCCATTCGGTAACCAAACCTCGGTTGAGATTTGGGTTGGGGTTGAGGTTTGTAAGTAAATGGCTGATGTAATTGTACCCTGTCATTGAGTGCAAAAGCTTTGGTTGAGCATCTGAGTGGTGATGATTACATGCTTGGTGTGTCCCTACACTGAAATCTCTCCTCAAAATGTGTTTGCACAAGAATCATCTCAAGCAATAGGAAAACAAGTGTATTGACATGGCGCGATTACATCAGCTATCTACGGCCTCAACATCCTCAACCCCAACCCCAAACCTCAACCAAGGTATGGTTACCGTTACCGAATGGGGCCTAATTAAAGCTCCGACCGCTGTCTACTGTGCCGAATCATTCCGATAGCCGAATAGCCGAGTAAAAGATAATGGTAGCTAAATAACGCGCATCCGTACAGGGCCTAAAGGTCCAAGAAGCATTCATATTAATTAGGAGAAGTCCGACACTCTCAGAGTCATCAAGATCGGCGGAACCAGAACCCATATCTTTGCGTACAAACCCCGACTAGGCTATTGCCGAATACGCTACAGGACGTAACACTACACGCATTGCGGGTTAGGGGGTTGGTATAGTCTTCTGTCCCCATGGTGCAGGTGGGATAGAGGTGGATCGTTTTGCGGCATGCAGAGGGTTGATCCTCGTTGCCACTGGAGTGGATGGTGTTGAAGGTGTTGCCTTTGGTAGTGATCCTGAGGCCATGCGTTTCCTTCCAGTTGTAGGGGAAGGGGGGTGGGGTGGGTTCGGTAGGGGCCTCCTCATGTATGACCTGTAGACCTAGTCTTTCAGCCATTTCGATGAAGTAGTTCTTACCTTTTTCCCTTGCTTTCACTCTGATTTCCTTCCTGAAAGTCATTGCAAGCCTGTCAAGTTCATTAGCTTTCCAGGTAAGCCATTTTTCCTCTACTTCAGCAGCAGCTGCTTTTGTCACTTTCCTGATAAAGTCATTTTTAAGGATGCTGTACCATTCCTGGTAGCCATCCGGCCCTCCTTAGCATCAGTCCCGATGTGAAGAGCAATTTCCTCCACTGTAACACCTAGGCAATGGAAGAAAGTTGGATATGTGCTTAGGAGGGGGTTGGGTCAGTGGCTTCTGCTCTCATTTTCTCAAGTGCAGCCTCCTGATCTGAAGTGTATTGGCAGTGGTATCCCTTCCGATCGCCGCTGACAGGGCACTGCCTAGTCTGGCCCAGTCACTGGGTCCCAGAGGGGCCAGGTCACGGTTTGTGCAGTAGCTGCACTTAAGGGCAGCGATGACCATATCTACTGCAGAATTGAAAGAATCTGAGGGAGTATCAACTCTCACACATATGCCATCAAAGGTGTAAGGTTCCACTGAGTTAAAAAGAAACGGGCCTCTGATGCTCCCTAGGGCATCTTGGAGGGACTTTTGATGCAGTTTGCTGAGCCCTTTGGAAGTCTGATCACGAAACAGGTTATTCATGACACAGTAGGGTGTGTTCTCAGAGAAAGGCATAGATATTAAAGGTTTAAGAGGTATGTTTGGGGAACTTTTGGTTTTAAACCCAGGTTTAAGGTTGGGGTAGTGGTGGTAATGGATTAAGGTCCATGGGTGGGGTGAAGGTTGCCGAGTAATATGCTATTGGGTGTAGTTTAGGTTTGAAGTTCTGGGTGGTGCCAGCATTAGTTGTGATGGGTGCTCTAGGTTCTGCTGCTTGCAAGAGTATGGTGCCCACACCGTACATGGATGTATGTAACCGGCTCTTTGGGGTAAGGCTAGCTTGTATGCCTTACGGACAGGGGTAAGTTCCATTCAGGATCCGGGCTTCAGGGTTTGCTCTCGTTTCGGTGTCTTGTGTCATGTGATTCCCTTGATCATTGGCTTGTGAAACTAAATGCATAGGATTGATAGCAGTGCGGGCTGCTTCTGGATTTCTTGGTGTTTGAGCTTTGATACAGATTGTCCGGGGTATGTAATTGTATCCATCAGCTTGTTATCATTCCGTCAGGCATTCTTGGGACAGTCAGGTAGTACAGTTGAATTAGTTACTTACCCCATACTGGTATCTCCATCTACGGGTTTGCATCTCCATTAGTCCAGTCAGGGATGTATTTATACGGCTTCAACTTGGATTGGGAAGCTCCAAGTTGAGTCTCCTGTCTATCAGAATATGAGGCTAGTGACCACAAACACTCTTCTCCTCCCTGCTCGAGCTCTCTACTTCACAAGGGGAACCTCTGGTATAACGCACAGAGGCTACGTACCCTTACTCAGATGCATCTAAGGGGCCTAGCCCTTAGCTCTTCTACTTCAAGTACTACCCAAGGTCTACCACATGGCAGTCGCTAGTAGCGGCGGTGACACTAGACTCAACTTTCTACAAAACAACAAAGCTACGGTGGCTGATCCGTACAACGAACTCGAGGAATTCTACCTCAAAGAGGAGGAGTTAACCAGATACCGACCAAACTCAAGGATCATATTGATCGAACGATACAACAAAGACAACAAGACAGGAAAGCAGTACCTGGTCTTCTGTGACAGCGACAAGCTAAAGTTCAAACGCGCTATACCTGTGGCCCTATTCAGTAACAAGTGGTACAAGATCCATATCACCCCAGACAACAGGAACTTCCTACTAGGAGAAGAATTCAACGATGCCCACAATTTTGACACAACTATCGAAGCAGCAGACGCACCAAAGCCAGACTCCCCACCAGCCTACCAAAGGGACGTATTAGATGAAGACGACAGAGTGCCCAGCCCATCAGGAAACCCCCAAGAGCCAGGGGAAGAACCATCAGACGACGAAAGAGATCCGATCGACGCCGCGATCAGGCATAGCCCAGTACAAATTGAAAGAACCCCAAGCAACCCACAACAACGGAATTTCTTCTTAGCGGCACCAACAACGACAAGTAACCCACCACTCCAGCAGCAAATGTTCCTCGCAATGACTACAACAACAACCACTCAAACTAGTACAGGAACCTCCTCAAACCTGACAACTCAGTCCGGAACTCCTGCCACCGCCCAATCCCTTCGCACCGCCTTCCACCAAGCTTTTAAACGACTCCCTCCCTCTAACCCAGAAGGAGGAGGGAGTGGAGGTGGAGGAGGTGGAGGAGGTGGAGGAGGTGGAGGAGGAGGAGGAGGAGGAGGACCCGCCAATGCAATGGTACCAGTACCTGCTGCAGCCGATGTACGAACCATGGGAAGCTGACCCGACCCCTTTGATGGAGATAGGACGAAAGCCGACGCATTTATCGAAGATGTGAAAATGTACTTCCAGCTCAATAGCGACGTCGCCGGGCACGACTCGCCAATGAAGAAAATCGCATTCACCCTCACACACATGAAAGGACCGCGAGTGGCAGGATGGGTACAAGATGCTGGGGGATTCCTGGATTGCCTAAACCCAGCAGTGGACAATGTCCCAGCCCTCTGGGAACAATTCCTGAATGAATTCGAAGCACAATTCCAGGACACAGCCAAAGAGGAACAAGCATGAACGGAGCTACAGACCCACGCCATGAAAGGGGATCAGATCGATGAGTACATTAGCAAATTTGAAGAACTGGCCCGATTGGCCAACTACACCACCGGGAACCCTGAAACAATTCAGCAATTCCTCGCAGGGCTAACCCCCGAAACGCTCAGGGATGTAAAGAGGGCACCAATGGTAGAAACATACCCAGCCATCAAGGAAAGGGCCGTTCAAAGTGTCCAAGCACAAAATGAAGTGAAGCAGATTCTGGCTCAACAACAAGCACTAAAGGGGACAAAAATGCACTTCCCCTCGGTCTACCAAGGACAAGGAAGATTCCAACAAAGGGCACCACCATGACCATTCTTTGATCACAACCATCCCCGGCAGAATTATAGGCCACCCCCACGACCTGCATATAACTCATCAAACGCACCAAGGTGGATGAACAACCAATCAGTCCCTATGGACCTAGGGAGGAACCGAGCACCTCCGAGACAAGGGCCAGGACGAATCAATCTGGCAGGACCACCTCCCACCCCTCGCAATGGAGCCTGCTTCCAGTGCAGCCAACAAGGCCACTTCGCCAGGGAATGCCCAAACTGCCCGGCCCAGAAGGACAAAAGGAGGATTAACCTCATAGACTTCGAACCAGAAGATCCATATGGCAACGACTACCAGGAACCAGAGGTCGACTGTGTGGCTCACGTAAAGAGCCAGATGGACTCCATGACCTTTGATGATAGGAAACAGCTTATCTGAGAACTAGGCCAAGGCCCGCAACCGGATTTTTGAATAGTCTAATTAGGTCGGCCTTAATTAGATGAACGCTTAAGGATGATGTATATATCTCAGCACGAAAATCAATGACAGTCCGCTGCTATACTCAAACGAAAGCAAAGAGGGCCGAAATAGTCGCCTTAATCGATTTAGGTGCAACTGAAAACTTCCTCAACCTCTCCCTTGCGAAATGGCTACAACTTCCCATCAAACAATTGGATGAACCAAGGACGCTCTATAATGTAGACAACACGGAAAACAAAGCAGGGAAGCTGCAATACTATACGGACCTACAAGTCACCACAGGAACTAAGCGCACCAATCTCCGATTCTTCCTCACAGATCTAGGAAAGAACCAGGCAATATTGGGATACTCATGGTTTGCTGCAGTGCAACCCAACATTGACTGGGCCAAGGGGTGGATCAACCACACACAATTACCCATCATCTTCCGGGCCCCAGATGCAGACAAGGCCTGATTTTTCCCCCGACAACAGAATGTGCCCCGACGTCAAAAGCAACTAGAACATGGATGCTACTATATTGGATCAGTGACCATCCACCCAAAGCCTAATGACAGTAAAAAAAACAAGGAAACAATACCACCAACCTTCGCCAGACACAAGAAGGTATTCGACGAAGAACAATCACAATGCCTACCACGACATACCATTTGGGATCACGCAATAGAATTACTCCCCAATGCCCAGCAACCCTACCCACCTGTCTACTACCCTCAATCGTGCAGAACAAGAGGAAATGCACTGCTTTGTTGAAGAACATCTACGACGGGGAACCATTAGAGAATCCTGGAGCCCCTACGCCGCCAACTTCTTCTTTGTCAAAAAGAAGGACAGAAAACTCCACCCCGTCCAAGACTACCGCCCCATCAACAAATGGACCAAGAAGAATTGCAACGTATCTCCCCTCATTCCCCAAACCATTGATCGACTCAGTGGTTGCACCCTGTTCACTAAGTTCGACGTCTGATGGGGCTACAACAACATCAGAATCAAACCCGGCAATGAGTGGAAAGCCGTGTTTCTCACACTGGAAGGACTCTTCGAACCAACTGTAATGTTCTTCAGACTCACGAACTCCCCAGCCACCTTTCAAATGATGATGAACACCATCTTTCGCACAGAAGTAGCGCAGGGCTGGTTGTCAGTTTATATGGATGTAGTGCTTTAAGGTCCAGTCTCATGGACTGGAAAAAGACCGGAAACTGGACTGGACTGTAACCGGTGGAAACCGGACCATCAGTCCCGGTTATCCCATTTAGGGAAATTTCTATTTTCGGTTCAAGTGAATCTCTTTCATTTTTAAAACTGGAAAAAACCAGTTAAAACCGGTCCTAGACCGGACTTTCAGTCCATCTGTCATAGCCCCTTACTTTCTCATACTTAATATATTGACTGTGAGCTCAAAGGAAGTGAAATTATGGGAAAATAAGGTACATTGGATGGTACATAAGTAATACAGCGAAAAAATATGTTTAAGGTGGTCATGCAGGTTTCCGCGGGGCGTATAAGTTGGAGCTAATGTCCAACCAGGTCATGTCTTCATGACCCTCACACAGCTAAGTCCGCGGAAAGGTGCAGCGGCGTCAGGAAGGAGGGAAAGGAGGGCTTTAGTGAGCCCGGTAATTCGCAACGCGTCCTATCGTGCACTGCCACGCGTGTCTTTAAAATTTGTAGACAGGGCCGCATTATGGTTCTTGAGGTGCTCCTAAAATTTCTAAGGCCGCGGACGTGTGCAGCGCTCTGAGGACTGAGGGGACTGAGCTGCACTCAGCTCTGTATTTGGAAAGAAAGCGCGTGAATGTGGAAGGAAAGCGGCCCGGTGAAGCAGAAACGCCCAAAGATAGCCACATTACATAATGGCAGATTTTCTTTGGTGCGACAGCACAGCTCAGTGCAGCCCAGTTCCCTCACTCCCTCCTGTGAGTGCTGCACGTCTCCGCGGCCTTAGAAACTTTAGGAGCACCTCAAGAGACATAATGTCGCCCCATCTACAAATTCTCAAGACACGCGTGGCAGTGCACGATAGGACGCGTTGCGAATTACCAGGCTCACTACAGCCCTCCTTTCCCTCCTTCCTGACGCTGCTTCACCTTCCCGCGGACTTAGCTGTGCGAGGCCCATAAAGACATGACCTGGTTGGACATTAGCTCCAACTTATACGCCCCGCGGAAACCTGCACGACCCCTTCCCAAGCGGTTTTCTTCCCCTCAAGACTTGCAAGCTGCCCGGCCCTCAGATAGACAGTCTGGCTGGTAGCAGTACAGGTTCTTGGCTGCTGTAGTTGTTATATAGCATGTCATGAGGCCACGCAGCTTGCAGGAATGGTGAGAGGTTGAGTTAGTTGACTTTTATGCATGTGCGAAGACTGCTTTGCAACTGGAAGACTTTTTTACTTAGTAGTTTACTTGTTTTCCCTACATAAAACAATACATATATTTTACAAAGACTGGTCAAAACCTGTGCAAAGACTGGTCAAAACCAGTCACTAACTGGTCAACAAGTCAACCGGTTATGGCCAGTCCATTAACCACCCGTGGACCGATGGTAACCGGTCCTAAGCGGTCCAGTTACGGTTAATCAGTCCTAGCAACAATTTACAGACCGGTCCCGGTCCCAGTTTTTTCCAAAAATGGAAAAAAAACCGGACTGAACCGGACTTTAAAGCACTATATGGATGACATCGCGATTCACACGAAGCCCCTCAAAGGAGAGACCGATGAACAGCACCAATCACGACACGAACGACTCACCCATCATGTCCTCAACATCTTGGAGCGACACGACCTCTACCTTAAACCTGAGAAATGCACCTTTGCCCAACCCGAGATCGAATACCTTGGTGTTATCGTCGGTAACAACTCCCTCTGAATGGACCCCTCGAAACTCAATAGTGTTGCCACATGGCCAATCCCACGTAAACCCACCAATATACGAAAATTCCTCGGATTCACTGGCTACTACTGGTATTTTGTCAAGGATTACTCCAAGATCGCCCGACCACTCCTTGACCTCACAAAGAAGACCACAGCTTGGCATTGGGGCCCTGCACAGGACCGTGCATTCTCCCACCTCAAGACGCTCATGTGCTCCTAACCAGTTCTTACCCAACCCGATTTTGAGAAACGATTCTACCTCCAAACTGACACATCCACGTACGGCGTGGGCGCCATACTCTTGCAAGCTGCAGAACCTAGAGCACCCCTCACAACCAAAACCGGTGCCACCCGAAACTTCAAACCCAAGTTACACCCTATAGCGTACTACTCGGCGACCTTTACCCCCACCGAACAAAACTACGACATATACGAGCGTGAACTTCTTGCCATCATGAAATCTTTGGCACATTGGCGACCCTATCTGGGATGGACAAAAGAACCATTCACCATACTAACGGACCACGTGAACCTCCAATACTGGAAATCCCCGAAAAACCTAAACCGATGCACAGCCCGATGGCACGTGGACTTACAAGAATATGATTTTAACATCGAATACGTACCTAGGAAAACCAATACCTCCGCCGATGCCCTATCTCGACCAAACAGCACTGATGAAGGGAAAAATGACAACCAGGAGATAACAATGCTCCCATCAGACAAATTCATCAACACTGCCTCCACAACTGATGATCAGAACCGATGAGCACTGATGAACCTAGTACACGATCACCCTACCGCTGGACACCCCGGCCGAGACGAAACCATCCGAAAAGCCAAACAACACACCACATGGCCAGGGATGAACCGATGGATCGCCAATTATGTCAAAGGCTGCACCACCTGTCAACAGAACAAGATCCTAACCCATCGGAAGAAAACCCCAGCATTCCGAATTCCAACGGAACCTGCGACGCTCCCCTTCCAGCAAATAGCCATGGATCTTATTACAGGCTTACCCAGGCACAAAAGAAAGGACGTGATACTAACCATTGTCAACCATGGATGTAGCAGGGCCGCAGTCTTCATCCCCTGTGTCACTACGATCCCAGGACCGGGCATTGCCCAACTATACCTAGAACACGTCTACAGATGGTTCGGGTTACCACGAAAAGTTATCAGTGATCGCGACCCCAGATTCACCTCCCACTTTGCAAAAGGAATTAATGAACAACTCGGTGTCCAGCAGAACCTTTCCACAGCATTTCACCCCCAGACAGATGGCTTATCCGAACGCAAGAACCAATGGGTTGAACAATACCTCCGTCTGGTTACCTCCACATCCCTGGAAGATTGGACTCACTGGATACCTATAGCAACGGCCGTACACAACAACTGGTGAAACGAAACTACAGGGCTATCCCCAAATCAAATACTACTAGGCTACAAAATCAATGTCTCCCCTCCAAAGGTGCAACCATCAAAGAACCATGAGGCACAATGGCGCATCACCATCATGAAGGAGAAATGGGAAATGGCCATTGATGCCATCAACAAGATAGCAAAGCAGGGACAACCAATCGCGTCACAATACTGGATCAACAATCAGGTGTGGCTTAATGCGACCAACTTACTGATCCGCCACCAAAAAACTAAACTAGCTCCCAAACGATATGGGCCATTCCGGATCACCAAAGAAATCAGCCTGGTGGCCTATCAACTGGAGTTGCCTATCTCATGGCGGATCCACAACGTGTTCCACGCCTCACTGCTTTTCCCCTACACCGAAAACGCCAAGCATGGGCCAAACTTTACCCAACCACCTCCAGAATTGATCGAGGGACAACAGGAATACATAGTGGAATGAATCATCAATCACAGATGGCGAAAGTGCCCGAAGTGACTAGAGTATCTCATCAAATGGGAAGGATGGCCGGAATCCGACAACACCTGGGAACCCAAGGCCAATGTGCATGCCCCTGACCTAATAAAGAAATACCACCGCCACACCCCTTTGGAACAGATAAAAGTGACTGGCAAAACCCACTTCGATCAATGGAATCTGGTATCCCTACAGTCCCGGTCAAGGCCCTGGTCAACGCATCACCAGGACTTCGACGCATCTTCGCAGAAAGAGACTTCCACCCTGAGCCAGATGAACCTGCCCACCTCGCCCTCTTCCACTGCCAGCATAACCTCCCCACCGATCACGCCCTCCTCTCCCGGTACTGGTGCTTCTTTGACTACTGCCCTTGGCACCACCTCTATTAGCTTATGGCCAATGAACGAATCAACTGACTCATCAACGAGATACCAGAGGGAGAAGGAGGAGGAGGAGTTGATGAACGAATTGACTACCTCGACAATGGAGAGGGCCAGGCGTTATCGGGCCCAGGGGTACCCCCACGATCACCCACCCCCACCTTGGCGATCCGAAACCCAGAGATTGAAGTGGCATACATACCGCGCACTCCCACTCCAACCCCACCATCCACCCCTAGAACAGGAAGCGAAGCCGATCCCATCAATCTATCAGTCCCCATCCATGATTCACCACGTCCAATCTCCCCAGGGATGGCCAATGTCGCTCTCCAACTCAACCCTGACTCTGCAACCGCCATCAACATCGCAAGGGGGCTCGTGGCCACAATACAGGAGCGATCAAGGGTCGAGGAACGACTCCACACCATCCAGGGGGCCCGCCTTGAGCGACTGGAGTACCTCGAAGCCTGCCTCCCCGAATACCTGGCTTCTCTCCCCTGACCCAAGCCACCTTTGGGTTTCATCTGCAACGATGGACGGAGGGCCCCATCCTTCCTCATCTCCGATGGTGGGTGAGTCACAGTCGCCTGGTGGGTCCGGCAACTCTCTGATGGCCATGTTGAGGGCCTCCCTCGGAGTAACGGACCAGACGATTCACCAACAATTGGAGAGATATATGCAGAACCAGATGACGATGATGAAGAACCCTACCGACCCCTTGCCCCTTGGCTCCTCCGTCTCCTCACCGGACCCCCATACCTCTACGCCCCACTTGTGCGCTGCGTGCAAGACACCGGTAACTGGGGACTCATGGCAGAGATCCTTCAATTCCAGCGTTGCCACCACCTCCAGCTCGACCTGGCTCTGCGCATCGACGCCTTGCGTACAGAAGCGCGCAGTACCGCTGAGGATCTTGCAGCTTCAAGAGGACGTCTTGAACTCGCAAGACTCGGCCACGTCGCCCAGCCCCTCCTCTCCCTCGCCAGTCCCAATGCACCCCGAGTTGCCCAAGGCGTATGGTGGTCAGCAAACATTCAACCCCCCTCCAGCTCCCCATGACGACGTCTTTATACCGGATGCCCTCGACGACGACCAGTGGATGGCACTTTGGGACACATGGTAAGTTGAAGGGTCAACTTGTCTGAGAAGGGATGTGGTGTAACCAGCTCTCTGGGGTAAGGCTAGCTTGTATGCCTTACGGACAGGGGTAAGTTCCATTCAGGATCTGGGCTTCAGGGTTTGCTCTCGTTTCGGTGTCTTGTGTTATGTGATTCCCTTAATCGTCAGCTTGTGAAACTAAATGCATAGGATTGATAGCAGTGCGGGCTGCTTCTGGATTTCTCGGTGTTTGAGCTTTGATACGGATTGTCTGGGGTTTGTAATTGTATCCATCGGCTTATTATCGTTCCATCGGGCATTCTTGGGACAGTCGGGTAGTACAGTTGAATTAGTTACTTACCCCATACTGGTATCTCCATCTACAGGTTTGCATCTCCATTAGTCCAGTCAGGGATGTATTTATACAGCTTCAACTTGGATTGGAAAGCTCCAAGTTGAGTCTCCTGTCTATCAGAATATGAGGCTAGTGACCACAAACACTCTTCTCCTCCCTGCTCAAGCTCTCTACTTCACAAGGGGAACCTCTGGTATAACGCACAGAGGCTACATACCCTTACTCAGATGCATCTAAGGGGCCTAGCCCTTAGCTCTTCTACTTTAAGTACTACCCAAGGTCTATCACACGGCGGTCGCTAGTAGCGGCGGTGACAATGCATCAGTTTGGAGGTAGAATTGTTTCTTAAAGTCAGGTTTCATGAGGACTGGGTGTGAGCATATAAGTGTTTTAAGATGGGAAAATGTGTGGTCTTGTATGGGCCCCCAATGCCAGGCAGTGGCCTTCTTAGTGAGGTTGAGGAGTGGGTGGGCAATCCTTAAGTAGTCTTTAATGAAGTAGTGATAGTATCCTGTGAACCCTAGGAACTTTTGCACATCAGTTGGTTTTCATGGGACTGGCCAGTTTGCAATGCTTTCAAGTTTGGAAGGATCCATTCATAGAGAGTTGTTTCTGACAATGATGCCTAGATACTCAATTTCTGGTTGGGCAAACGTGCATTTTTTGGGTTTAAGGTAGAGGTCGTGCTTTTCCAGGATGTCGAGGATGTGGTGAGTGAGTCGTTCGTGTCGTTGTTGGTGTTGTTCTTCCAACTCTCCTTTCTGTGGCTTGGTATGAATCGTGATGTCATCCATGTAAATGGATAACCACCCCTGTGCTACCTCAGCACAGAAAATGGTATTCATCATCATTTGGAAGGTGGCTGGAGAGTTCATGAGGCCAAAGAACATTACTGTCAGCTCAAAGAGCCCCTTTTGGGGTGAGGAATGCAGCTTTCCATTCATCGTCAGGTTTGATTCTTATGTTATTATATCCCCACTGAACGTCAAACTTGGTGAACAAAGTACAGCCACTAAGTCAGTCAATGGTCTGAGGAATGAGAGGGGATACATTTTGGTTCTTCTTCATCCATTTGTTGATAGGTCAGTAGTCTTGTACAGGGTGTAGTTTGCCATCCTTCTTTTTGACAAAGAAGAAGTTGGCAGCATAGGGGCTCCAGGATTCTCTGATAGTTCCGTGTTGCAGGTGTTCTTCGATGAAGCAGTGCATTTCTTCTTGTTCAGCTCGGTTAAGGGGTAATAGGTGGGTGGGCAAGGTTGCAGGGGCATTGGGGAGTAGTTCTATTGTGTGGTCCCAGATAGTGTGTCATGAGAGGCGTTGTGATTGTTCTTCATCAAACATCTTCTTATGTCATGCAAACGTGGGTGGTAGTGCCCCTTTTGATTGCTCACTGAGATCTTTCGGTGGATGGTCACTGATCCAATGTAGTAATGTCCATGTTTCAGTTGATTTCTTGTACACAGCCTATTTTGTTGGCAGGGAACAAATTGAGCCTTGTCTGCATCTGGTGCATAGAAGATAATAGGCAGCTGGGTGTGGTCGATCCATCCCTTGGCCCAATCAATGTTGGGTTGTACTGCTGTGAACCACAAGTAGCCTAAGATTGCTTGGTTTTTGCCCAAGTCGGTGAGGAAGAACCGGAGATTAGTGCATTTGGCTCCTGTAGTGACTTGCAGATCCGTATAGTACTGCAGTTTCCCTGCTTTATTTTCTGTGTTGTCCACATTGTAGAGTGTCCTTGGTTTGTCTAGTTGTTTGATGGGGAGCCATAGCCATTTGGTGAGGGATAGATTAAGGAAGTTCTCAGTTGTACCTGAATTGATTAAGGCAATTATTTTGGCCCTTTTTGCCTTCATCTGAGTATAGCAGCAGACTGTCATTGATTTTCATGCTGAGATATATACATCATTCTTAAGCATCTGTCTAATTAAGGCTGACCTAATTAGACTGTTCAAAAATCTGGCTGGGGTCCCTGGCCCAGCTCCTGGATAAGTTGTTTCCTATCATTAAAGGACATTGCATCCATCTGGCTTTTTATGTGGGCCACTTGGTCGACTTCAGGTTCCTGGTAGTTATTGCCATATGGGTCTTCTGGTTCAAAGTCTATAAGGTTGATTCTTCTTTTGTCCCTTCGAGCTGGACAGTTTGGGCATTCCCTTGCAAAGTGGCCTTGTTGCCCATGCTGAAAGCATGCTCCACTGCGGATGATGGGTGGTGGTCCTGTCAGATTGATCCTTCCTGGTCCTCATTGTGGGGGTGCTCTATTCCTTCCCAGGTTCATAGGAACCGGTTGGTTATTCATTCATCGGGGTGCATTTGATGAGTTGTATGTGGGCCGCAGGGGTGGTCTAGAGTTCTGGTATTGCCGATTTGGGTTGTTGTGATTGTAGAATGGATGGGGTGGCACTCTTTGCTGGAACCTTCCTTGCCCTTGGTAGACCAAGGGAAAGTGGCTCTTTGTTCCCTTTATTGCTTGTTGTTGGGCCAGGATTTGTTTTACTTCATTCTGTGCCTGGACACTTTGGATGGCTCTTTCTTTGATGGCTGGGTAGGTGTCAATGGTGGGCACTCTCTTTACATCCCTAAGGGTTTCTGGTGTTAGCCCCACTAAGAATTGTCAGATCATTTTAGGGTTTCCAGTGGTATAGTTTGCCAATCGGGCTAGTTCTTCAAACTTGCTTACATATTCATCGATTTGGTCTCCCTTCATGGGATGAGTTTGTAATTCGGTTTGGGCTTGCTCTTCTTTGGTAGTGTCTTGGAATTGTGCCTCAAATTCATTCAGGAATTGTTCCCATAGGGCCAGGGTGTTGTCTACTGCTGGATTCAGATGATCCAGGAATCCTCTGGCGTCGCATACCCATCCTGTGACCCGTGGTCCTTTCATATGTGTGAGGGTGAATGCAATCTTTTTCATAGGGGAGTCGTGGCTGGTAACATCACTGTTGAGTTGGAAGTACATTTTTACATCTTCAATGAATGCATCAGCCTTTGTCCTGTCTCCATCAAAGGTGTCTGGTTAGCTTCCCATGGTTCGCACGTCAGCAGCTGCTGGTATTGGTATCAGGGCATTGGCTGCTGCTGCTGCTCCTCCACCATCTCTGCCACCTCCTCCTCTACCACCTCCTCCACCACCTGGGTTGGCAGGAGGGAGTCTTTTGAAGGCTTGGTGGAAGGCTGTGCAGAGGGCTTCGGCAGTGGTAGTGGTGGTGCCCAATTCTTCTGTTGGGTTGAAAGTTGTTCCAACATTTGTCTGAGTAGTTGTTGTTGTGGTCATGGATGTCCTTATGTATGATTGTGCCAGGAAGAAGTTCCTGTGCTGTGGGGCCGGGTTACTCAGGGTTCTTTCAATTTGAACTGGGCTGTGTCTGATTGCCTGGTCAATTGGGTCTGTTTCGTTGTCCGACCCATCTTCGCCTCTTTCCTGAGGGTTTCCTAATGGGCTGGGTGCTCTATTGTCTTCATCTAGTATGTCCCTTTAATATGTGGTGGGGAGTCTGTGTGATGGATGATGTATTAGTATCATTTTTTATTTATTTATTTATTTCTTATTTTCCCTTATCATGCCAGTTTACTCACTTATCTGTATTCCATTATTCTCTGTCTGTATTGGGTGGGTTCTACCCACACCTGTTTAGGTAGCGTCTCCTATCAGTGGTAGTGTATAAGCAGCTCCGCTGCCTCTCCTGTTCTGTAGTTTGACCTCTTTGTCCTGTATCCCAGTCTTCCTTGTATTCTAAAGTATTGGTCCAAGAGTGCCTTGTGCCCTGAGCCAGCCTCTCTTTCAGTTGAGTCAAACTACTTTCCTTAGCATGCCAGTTTGCACGTTCCCACTCTTCCACACATTCTGTTAGTGTGCCCAATTTCAGCCACCTCTTACAAGATCCCTCGAGAAGACCCCTGGACCATCATACTATGTCTAGCCTCACGACATTAGGTCAAACTGAATCTTGCAGTGCTAATGATCTTCCTGTGGTCATTCCTATCAACTTTTCATTAAAAAGGGGCCATACCCCTGTCTACCTGTTACACACTTTACTCTACATCCAGTTATGAACCAACAGAACAACCCTGAAGGGGGACCTCTGCCTGAACCTCCTCCCAATGTAATGACCCAGTTGGCCAAAGCCATGGCCACACTCGCCAACATGTCGACCATGCAGCTAGCTACTAATCTTTCCTGTGCGAGAGCTGTCCAAAAACCCTCCCCCTTCAAGGGCGAACAGGGTAGTGATGCACATCACTTTCTCACAGCATTTACGATGTGGGCAATGGCCTAGGGGACTTTGCTTAACATCATGGATGAACAGGGTAACGCCATCAAGCGTCGAGAACTGGAGTGGATCCGTGCTGCTCTCTCCTATTTGCAGGATGATGTGGTGATCTGGGCTGCCCCAGTGATGGAACAATTTGCGGACAGAGGAGCGCCATTCGACAGTCAATGGGAGAGGTTCCACAAGCAGTTTAAGACGTGGTTTGAGACAGTCAATGAAGCCATTGATGCCAAAGAAAAACTCCGGACCCTCTGGCAGGATACCTCCACAGTCCCTGAGTATACAGCACTTTTTAAACAGTTGATGGCATGCATCAGTTATTCCTTGGGTGATCTTCATGATCACTTTTACGAACACCTTACCACTTGCATCAAGGATGAATTGGTTCATACAGCTCGTCCCATCACCAACCTAGAGGATTTAATCATAGTGACATTGGACATTGACATCCGACTGCATCAGTGTCGCACCAAGAGGGACAGGGAGAGAAGGCGCACCATACCTGCCACCCTGCAAACCCCACTTTCCAACATTTCATTTGTTCCCCCAGCTTCAGACCCAAGCCCCATGGACATAGATGCAACCCACACCCATGAGGAGTTTATGCAAAAGATGTGCAGGAAGTGTTTCGGTTGTGGTTCCACCATTCACACCAAAAAGGATGGTAATCATGATCGTGATTTATGCTCGTACTGCAAGTGCGTTGGCCATCGCGAAGTTGTTTGCATGGACAAGTCTATGGGATGACCTAAGTTGCAGAAGGTAGCAGCCATCAGTGAGATAAAAAATATGGACTTTGACATCCCCAGAGATCTCTCTGAAGAGTTCGAAAAGGAGGAAGGTGCGGCAACTGCAGCCGGGACCCTCACCCAGCTCCTGGAACAGCAGAAGGTACTTGCAGATCAGATTATAGTGCTGCGAGAGGAGGATTTTTGATTCAGGCACACACAAAAGCTGTGGTGTTGTCGCCTGAAGGTGTATGTGTTTCGGAAAATGACCCAAGCCTCGCGTTCAACTCAAATTCCTGTAACAGTATTAGTTCTTGCATTATCCCAGAACTCAATTCGAACGACTCACATTTCAGAGTCAAAGTAAATGTCCAAGGTCAGAACTGAAGCACGATTGTAGCAGCTATGGTGGACTGTGGTGCCACCGCCTTATTCATCAGTGGAGAGTTTGTGAAGGGGAACAAAATTCGGATGCACCCCCTCGCCCAGGGAATCCCCCTCTACAACATCAATGGCTCAAAAAACCGTGTGGGGAGGATCACCCACTTCGTACGTCTTCAACTACAGATGGAAGAATTAGAGGACTGGCAACAATTTTTAGTCACTGACCTAGGACCAGAAGACATGATACTCAGACTTCCATGGTTACAAAGCATCAATCCAGAGATCAATTGGGTAGAAGGGAAGATGAAGGTCAAACCCCAAAAGGGGAAAGAGTGGGCCATCTGGGTAGAGCATGTGGCAGCCAATCAAATGCAACGACGTCACTGGTGGAAGGAAGGGGTACTTGAGGATTTATCTGAGAGACTTTGGTGTGCAGCTGGATACATATACTCAACAGAACTAGCAGAGAAGGCCGAGAAGCAGAAAACAAAGAAATCTTTCAAAGAAATCGTTCCCAAAGAATACCAAAGATATGCTAAGGTGTTCTTGGAGACAGAATCAGAATGCCTCCCTGAACATAAACCCTATGATCATGCGATCGAATTGAAGCCAGAAACCCTGGAAACGATATGTTTGAAAGTCTACCCCATGCTTATCAATGAACAAGAAGAACTCTATCAATTCTTGGATGACAACTTGCACAAAGGATATATCATCTCATCTAAATCCCCGATCGCTTCACCAGTATTCTTCATCAAAAAGAAAGATGGGCATCTCCATCTTGTCTAAGACTATCGAAAATTGAATGAATTTACCGTCAAAAACTGATACCCACTCTCCCTCGCTTCCAACATCATTAACCACCTCCGACAAGCCCATCTTTTCACTAAGTTCAATGTTCGGTGGGGATACAATAATATTCGTAATTGTTACGAACGAACCGACCCTGACTCCTTTTTCCAATTCTTGACTCGTTGACTCAGCAGTGGACTCACTCCCTGCTCTTTTTCTTGCTTACTGTGTTCTCGACGCTTCTAGTAGAGTTTCCTTAAGGCCTCTTGAGGAATTTCTACTTGATGACAGATCTCTCTCAACGCTTCCAGTAATGAGTCATCAAGAGTCTTCTAATGATGACTCACTACTCGATGACAGAACTGTTCCTGAATTGCTTACAGATGATCCTTTCCCTCTCACGTCAGCCCTGTAGCTGACTGATGATCCACTTACTCAGCATGAAGCACTTCATCGCTTTCATACATTGGGTGGCGATGCCTGGAACCAAGGAGGAGTTCTCATGACGTCTTTGATGACTACTCCTTGACTCTATGCTGATTCATCCCAGGCTGCCTACGTCATAGGCAGCCTGATACATTCTTCCTTTTGTTCTTGCCTTGTTCCTGATTCAGTACGATAGACCAGGTCCTTCATGACAGAGAGGCCCATACCATAGTTTGTATGTCTCTTGCCCCAGTTGTCTCAGTGGGCTGTTTTCTATTTAAACCAGGTAGTTGTACTTGTATTTCCTTAAGCTCATCTTTGTTACTATAGTAGCAAATACATCGCTTCTATATTCAACTTCACTCAGAGGGACACCTTCCATTCTTGTGCACCACCGCTCCGCAGTCTTGTTGACTGCCTTTGAACCCTCTGAACATTTCTGGACACGTTGCTCTCCGCAGCAGAAGTCCTCGTGATTGGCTCGCATCTCTTGACCGAGTGAAGCCGTAACACAAGACGAGCTTCTTTGATACACCCTGGCTTTGTTACAAGAACGAATCACAGGCGACTGGACTCAGATCTATAGAAGATCGAGTGACGATCTCCTTCCAGAAGTAAAGGGATCTGTCTACTGGGAAGATGGTGTCGGATACAAAGTACGGATCAGCACCAAACAAACTGGGGAAGTTACCGTCGACGTAGAATTCATCAACAACACTTGGTACATCCTCTATTGGCATGAACCAGAACCCAACGTAGGATTCTGGAGAACTAAGGCCTCCGAATTCTTTGCACGGAGATCCTTTGGAACGGGTATTGGCCAGACGACCACCACAAAACCCAGAGAACCAATCACGAACAATCAACCGACGACTATCCAACAGATCCTGAATTACGGAGCCACAGTACAAGGACACGACATGGCAAACCAGCAAACCGACCAAGCCAAACCTTCTCAAATCAACATGGGAGGAGGACCAGTTGCCACTGAACCAACAACTGAACGAACTTCTCAACCGAAAGAGGAGGAAAACAAAAGAGGTGGAGGACTCAAAGGGACCAAGCCCACAACCTTCACTGGTGATAGAACAAAAGCGAAGGAGTTCCTGTCAGAGCTGTATATTTATACCGAGCTCAACCGAAGGAACCCCGAAATGAAGAACTGATACTCCAGAGTGCTGCTTGCGCTTTCTTTTATTAAAGGAAAGGAAGTGGTAAATTGGACTACCTACCAACTAAAACAGTTGAACAACCGACTTGCGGTCTGCAACGGAAACGAAAAGGATGATTACCTCTGGGACGAATTCACAGAGGACTTTTCAAATAATTTTGTATCATCCACGGCAAGGGAAGAAGCCCTGATGGCAATCGAAAAACTGAAGATGATGGAAGGAAGGCTTGATCAGTATATCACCACTCACGCCACTCTGATCACGGAAGTCGGATGGGATGGTGAAATGGCAGCCCAGTCCTTCTGAAAGGGGTTACCAAGTAAAATGGCCACCAACATCATCAATATTGAAGGCAACCCTCGTAACCTGGCTGTGTGGATCTCCTTGGCCCAAAAACACCATGCTCGATACACCCTGAATAAGGCGTATGGGTACCAAGGAGGAAAGCCCCAGAAATACATTCATCAAAGCCAGCAAGAGTGGTCTAGGAAACCCTACCGAGACCCAAACGCAATGGATGTCGATCGCATCCAAATGGAACCCGCCGAGCAAGAACGACTCATGAAATCAGATAGCTGTTTCCACTGCAAGAAACAGGGACATATGTCCCGAGACTGCCCCAACGAGGACCAAAGATACAACAGGCCACTATTGAGGAGGATCCTCCCTTCTGCCTCCTAAAGCAAGAGGAAAAGAAAAGTCAAGGGAGGCTCCACCATCCTACAAGTCATTGGCCAAACAAATCCAGATGTATTCGATGAAAGATTGAGAGAGACTCCTCAAACATTTCTCCACGATTGGAGATGACGAAGAAAAGAACCCGGATTTTTAAAAGGCTCGGTCGACACAGTCGCAATGCGAGCCTTTCATGTATCTAGCGGAAAGAATGACACAATATATGCCTCTTTTTCCTTCACCACCGCTAAACAAACGACCAACAAAGGGCTCTGCTTGACAGCGGAGCAACACACAACTTCATGGATATACGAACCATGATTCGACTTGGGTAGGGACCCAGAAAATGGAAAAACCCCAAGAAGTCACAAATGTCGATGGAACTAAGAACAGGGCAGGGTCCATCAGCAAATATTCTCTCCTTCATTTCACATACGGAGGAAAAACTAAACAAATGCCCGTCTATGTGACAAACTTAGGGCAAGACCGAATAATTTTGGGGATTGAATGGTTCAAAGCCTTCAAACCTGATGTTGATTGGGGCGCAGGAAGTCTACAAGGAAAAATGAAAGTCGCGACAGTCGGAGGAATGAAGATTAACTCAACACAATCAATTGAATGGTCTATCAAAGCCGAGAAGGACAAGAAACGTCTACAAGAATCAGATGTCCCGGTCCAGTATAAAGACTTCCAGACCGTCTTTTCAGAGGAAGAGGCCAAGCGATTCCCTCCAGCCAGGGAAGAGGATCACGAGATTAATCTAACAGCTGACGCCCCTTCCTCCTTCAAGCCACAAACCTACAACATGGACAAAGCACAAACGGCCTTTATGAGGAAGTGGATTGATGAAGAACTGGCTAAAGGGTTCATTCGAGAATCTAAATCACCATACCCAACGCCAACCTTCCTCATTAAAAAGGCAAATGGCGACTATCGAGTTGTTCAAGACTATCGAACCTTGAACAAGTTCGCCATACCTGACAAGACCCCTCTCCCGCTCATTTCTGATCTAATCAGTCAGTTACAAGGGAAAACCCTGTTCACTAAGTTCGACATCAGAATGGGCTACAACAATATTCGAATCCGGGAGGGAGACCAACAGAAGGCGGTGTTTACTATGCCACTAGGACAGTTTAAACCCATGGTCATGAGTTTTGGACTCAAAAACGCCCCAGGAACCTTCCAGTGCACCATGAATCGTCTTTTTCGAGCATTACAGAACAAATCCTGGGAGAGATCCAGGTTTACATGGATGATGTACTAATCGCCACAACCAACGACTTAGATCATCATCAACAAGTGGTTCACGAAGTCTTAGAACTCTTTCGCGAACATTCTCTCTTCCTCAAAGTAGGGAAATGCGAGTTCGAGAAACCCGAAACGCAATATCTCGGCCTGATCTTACAGGGAGATACGATACGTCCTAACCCAACGAAAGTTGCTGGCCTCCAAGACTGGCCAAGGCAACTAAAAACAGTTCGCGAAGTCAGAAGCACTCTGGGATTACTTAATTACCATCGTGCATTTATCCCAGGCTTCTCACACATTGCGAAACCACTAACAACCCTACTCAAGAAAGATGTCCCGTTTGTTTGGACAGATCTATGCACACGCGCTCTAGACACTCTCATTCATCGCCTCACTAGCGATGTCCTACTCACACACCCGATCCGGACAAACCTTTTGAACTTGAAGTGGACGCCTCCAACTATGCCACTGGCGCTATTCTCTTTCAACAAGATTCTCGAGGAAAGCCCCATCCCATTGGCTTTCACTCAAAACGCTTTCGAAAGAGGAATAAACTATGAAATCTACGACAAGGAATTGCTCGCTATTGACCGAGGCCTGGCCACCTGGCGCCACCACCTTCTAGGCAACCATATGCTCATTCACACCGACCATGCGAACTTGACCCACTATCGACACCCCAGAAACTCTCCCCCGTGCGAAACATGCCGTTATGTGTATCTTGCAATATGATGTGCAGATTAAGCACAAACCCGGTATTTTGAACAAAGCTGACGCTCTTTCGCGTCGACCCGACTACCCAGCAACTGCTGCATCCACCCATGCGATCGCCTTTCCGAGCTCCATGTTCATCGACTCTGTTGTCCTTGAAGATTCTTTTCCTGGAATTGTGCAAGCTCAATTGGCCGCCGGTGACTCCCTGTCCACCCTTGCTCACTGCTACCCCCTCACTCGCATCGACGGTGTCTGGTTTTTTAATGATCGCCTTGTTGTGCCGGATCACAACAGCCTTCAAAAGGGGGTGATCTCCCTTTTCCATGACTCTACCACGGCCGGACACCCTGGGCAAGCACGAACAAGAGAAGCAGTAGCACTAAACTACTGGTGGCCGACGTTAGCATTAGATGTGCACACATACGTAAAAGGATGTGCAATATGCCAATCCACCAAGCCACGAAAGAATCAACCTAAACCACCAATCCACCCGATACCGGCTGAACATTATCAAGTTCCTGTTTGCTACAATAGCAATGGACTTCATCACTAAACTACCCGAAAGCAACGGGTACGATTTGATCTTAACAATTACAGACCACGATTGTTCAAAAGCGGCATTGTTCTTTCCTTGTAAGGAAACAATCACCGCGGAAGAACTGGCCAAATTATATGCTGAGGAAGTGTTCAAACACTATGGAATACTGATGAAAATCATTTCGGACCGAGACCCGTGGTTCACAGGATCCTTTTGGAGGGAACTCTGTGAGAACCTCCAAATTAAACGCAACCTTAGCACGGCCTATCACCCCAAACAGATGGACAATCAGAATGCTCCAATCAGTGGTTGGAGCAGTACCTGCGCATTTATGGAAACATCCTTCAGAACGATTGGCATCATGGCTTGCCCTAGCACAATACACCCACAATGCCTGGGTAAACGAAACTACCAAGCAGGTCCCATTCATCTTACTCATGGGGGGGCTTCCAAGTGGGCATCACGTGGCCACAAGAAACAGAATAATGGAGGATGACAGAGCGGCTCGAATTCAGGGTATTAGAAATCAGGCCAAAGAAGCGCTGACTAAAGCCCAAGAACTGCTGACTAAATGGCGAGGAATGAATTACCAACCATTCCAGGAACGACAAAAAGTCTGGTTAGAAGGAACCAATTTGAAATTGTCACATCCAACAACCAAATTAGCCCCCAAGAGATACGGACCATTCACGGTTACCAAAAAGGTCTCGGACATCGTGTTTCAAATAGAGCTCCCGAAACAATGGAAGATCCATAACGTCTTCCACGCCTCTCTCCTCTCCCCATACATCGAAACGGACCTCCATGGACCAAACTACCCAGAACCCCTGCCGGACATCATTGAAGGCGAGCCAGAATATGAAGTCGAGCAAATAGTTGGGTCTAGACACTTCGGCAAGAAAAAGATCCTTCAATTTAAAATACATTGGAAAGGATATTCCCCTGCGCATGACTCATGGGAACCCGCATCACAAATCCATGCCCCGGAGCTGATCAAGAAGTATCAGCTGGCCCAACTCAGGAACAAGATCGAAGAATCTTCCCAAAGCCGATCAAACATGAATTACCAAGCGGAGGAAGCGACCCTGACAAAGCTGCATCACCAAGCAGCATTACCTTACCAATCCCCGACAAAAGGGGATTATTCAGCCAGTACATCATGCGTAATCGACAAGGGATGCGTGGCTGGAGAACTTTTCCAGGTCTCGTGTATTACTAAGATGGACAAAGGAAGGCTCACGTCACCTGGACCCAATAAGCATAAAAGCAAGGGGACAATCCTACAAGGCAGCATTATCCCCTCTTCCCTTTCATCAAATATGCCTTGCAGAAGAACCCCCGACTACCGCCCAATAGAACCTGAGGAGCGGACGATGGAAGGATACTCGGTCAGCTCACCCCCAACTCCTCTTGAAGTCGTAAGGGACGCGCAGGGCTCTCCACCTCTGCCAGTACCCACTCAGGGTCCCTCCCGAACTTCAGCATTTATGATGAGGAGGGGATGTCGAAGAACGTACCAGACGACAAGTAACCTTTATGCATCCATCCCCTCATGTCACTTACCTGGATCTAGATGCGCTTGAGGTGCATAAGGAAGAACTCAACAGAAAGGTTGCCAGATCTGAAGAGCAGATCATAATAACCACCCCGAGAACCTCGTCAGCTCGGGAGAATACTAATGGATACCAAGGAACGACGACGAAGTTTGGCTGAAGTCATCCTGGCCAAACCAATCACCTCCCAATGGGAAATCGACAAAATCAAAGAGGAAAACGACCGCGCCAAGGTTGATCGCATCGCCAACGAATTTTTGGCAATTTTAGAAGGGGACAAAACGGCCCCCCTTCCAGGACAGGCCTCGATGTCTCAGCCAGGGAAACAAGCCCTCCATCAGATACTGATGGACAACTTTCGCTCCCGTTCTGTAACGCCCTTGTCCCAAGCCGCAAGTACGGCACCCACCAAAATACTCCATCCAGGCTACCCTTATAGGAAACACACCGAAAATGATACCGACCTCCCTGACCGCCGCTGGCCTAGGCCTTACCTTGCCCCATCCATCAAACCCAGCACCGAAGAACCATTCGTGCAAGGGGTTGTAGATTCTGAAGGGGCCCCCTATGATGAGGGTCCCTTAACAGCCATCCCCATTAATGATATCCCCCAGGACATGTTGGTGGACGACGATGCCACGCAGTACCCTGTAGGGGAAAAGGCTTATTTAGATCCTGCAGTGCTTTCGGCGGTGGGTACGCTAGGAGATTGAGGAATCGCGGCAGAAGGTGTCCACATGATGCAGTTGGACTGCTCCTTTCAGGAGCTCCGCTGAGAGGACCGCCGCCTTACGGATTGGGAAACGCGCATTCAGCAAGAACACAGACGGTGGGTCAGGGCCAAGGAGCAAGCGGTCGAAAATCGCAAAGCTATCAACCAATGCCTTCGGGAGGCAAAATTGGCCTCCCGCCTTACCCCACTCCTGCATGACCGCCCAGGAGCTTCCGGGTTCCGCTTTAACAACCCACTCCCACTTATTTCCAACCGACCCCTGAACAACGACGGCGCCCCAGGCCTGTCACTGGTGTGGCACCCATGATCTGGACATCCACAGAAGCCAGGATTGTCCAAACCCTCACAAACGATGCGGCCTCCTTCGACCCAATCGATGTCTCGTCCCCCAAGTCCACAAAGCCTTTTGGGGAACGCTTGCGATTCCTGGGGCAGCATGCCCTTACAATGGCAACAATAAAGGACATATCGCCAAGGACGTGCATGGCGTCTGATCAAGATGCCTCAAGTGGAAATGGACCTCCCTTCAAATGCGATGTGGGAGGACAGATCAGGGCGGGGAGGGGCCCTGGTCAACATATGGAACTATCGGGCGCAGCAAAACGGGCTGCGACGGCATTGGGTGACAGTCGCGCGTTGTGCGACACTGGGAGGGGGCCCTTTGCAGAAGACACCTCCAGAGACACGCTGGTCATGTGCCAGGTACCGCCGGAGGCTGGACCCTCGAAAGGGGGTGATGTTACGAACGAACCGACCCTGACTCCTTTTTCCAATTCTCGACTCGTTGACTCAGCAGTGGACTTGCTCCCCGCTCTTTTTCTTGCTTACTGTGTTCTCGACGCTTCTAGTAGAGTTTCCTTAAGGCCTCTTGAGGAATCTCTACTTGATGACAGATCTCTCTCGATGCTTCCAGTAATGAGTCATCAAGAGTCTTCTAATGATGACTCATTACTTGATGACAGAACCGTTCCTGAATTGCTTACAGATGATCCTTTCCCTCTCACATCAGCCCTGTAGCTGACTGATGATCCACTTACTCAGCATGAAGCACTTCATCGCTTTCATACATTGGGTGGCGATGCTGGAACCAAGGAGGAGTTCTCAT
Source organism: Russula griseocarnosa (assembly GCA_022884055.1). Classification (NCBI taxonomy): domain Eukaryota; kingdom Fungi; phylum Basidiomycota; class Agaricomycetes; order Russulales; family Russulaceae; genus Russula; species Russula griseocarnosa. The sequence goes on along the minus strand of JAGKRU010000080.1, from coordinate 62,617 downwards.
GACGTCTTTGATGACTACTCCTTGACTCTATGCTGATTCATCCCAGGCTGCCTACATCATAGGCAGCCTGATACATTCTTCCTTTTGTTCTTGCCTTGTTCCTGATTCAGTACGATAGACCAGGTCCTTCATGACAGAGAGGCCCATACCATAGTTTGTATGTCTCTTGCCCCAGTTGTCTCAGTGGGCTGTTTTCTATTTAAACCAGGTAGTTGTACTTGTATTTCCTTAAGCTCGTCTTTGTTACTATAGTAGCAAATACATCGCTTCTATATTCAACTTCACTCAGAGGGACACCTTCCATTCTTGTGCACCACCGCTCCGCAGTCTTGTTGACTGCCTTTGAACCCTCTGAACGTTTCTGGACACATTGCTCTCCGCAGCAGAAGTCCTTGTGATTGGCTCGCGTCTCTTGACCGAGTGAAGCCGTAACAGTAATAAAGCTGGAGATGAGTGGAAGAAAGCGTTCACGACAAATCGAGGCCTATTTGAGCCTTAAGTAATGCTCTTTGGATTGACCAATTCTCCTGTGACCTTTCAGGCATTAATGAATATGATATTTGCAGATCTGGTAGCTGTAGGTAAAGTAGCGGTATATTTAGATGACATCCTTATTTACAGTCAAACTCCCCAAGAGCACTGCGACACAACTCATGAAGTCCTTCAATGATTAGCTGCACACAATCTTTATTTGCGACCAGAGAAATGTGAATTTGACCAGCCATAGGTTAAATACCTTGGGCTGATCATTCAAGAAGGGGAAGTCTCTATGAACACTGTGAAAGTCCAAGCTATCACGAATTGGCCTCCCCCACACACCCTTTGTGAACTGTGCGGCTTCCTGAGTTTTGCTAATTTTTATCATCGATTTATTAAAGACTTTGCTAAAACTGCCCACCCACTAAATGACCTTACAAAAAAGGATGCTCCCTGGCATTGGAATGGTCCTCAAAAGGATGCTTTCTGCACACTAAAATGTGCTTTCTCCGAGAAACCCATTTTAGTTATGTGGGAACTGGACCATCCTACCTGGCTCGAAGTCGATGCTTCTGGTTATGCAACCGGTGGTGTCCTGTTACAGCAATTAGATGATAATCTCTGGCATCCTATCACTTATCGATCCCAATCTATGGCAGAAGCCGAATGCAACTACAAAATCTACAATAAAGAGATGTTAGCTATCATTCAAGCTCTGAAAGACTGGCGTCATTACCTTGAAGGCCTTCCTCAACCTTTCCACATTATTACCAACCACCGTAACCTCCAATATTGGCGAACTACTCAAAATCTCACTCGAAGACAAGCTCGATGGTCCCTCTACTTAAGCCGCTTTGACTTTCACCTTACCCATAAACCCAGTTCTACCAACACTCAAGCTGATTCCTTATCCCATTTTTCAACTCATCTCACCTCTGACTCAGATGACAACCGTCATCAACTCGTCCTTTCCCCCAACCACTTTGCATATGCTGCTGCCACGCTCACAGGCGATCCCGACGATATCAAACAAGAAATTCATAATGCAACTGATCATGATTCAGAAGTCGTTCTCATGCTGCAACTTCTCAAGAATCGCACCCCCGCCCAACTTTCGAATCAATTACTTGATTGGGAGGAGCGAGATGGTTTGATTTTCTTTAAAGGGTGGGTATACAGTATGTCCCAAAACTGACTGACCTGTGGAGGAAGATAGTGTGTTTATGCCATGACTCCCTCTCCACAGGCCATCCCAGATGACGTGGGACATTGGAGTTAGTCTTCAGACTTTACTGGTGGCTGGAAATGACTGCTTTCATAAACAAATTCATTTCGGGCTGTGACACCTACCAGCGTTGCAAACCAGCATGTCATTTGCATTTGATACTCCAACCCCATGACATTCCCAAAGGCCCCTGGCAAACAATTGGCATGGATCTGATTACCAGATTGCCTCACATTGCAGGTTACGATGCGATCATCGTCTACATTGACCATTATAGTAAACAGGTGCATGTCCTCCCTACCACGTCAGATGTTGATGCAGAAGGTGTCACGGACCTTCACTAATGAGAAATCTTTCACCTTCATGGCCTTCTGATCAAGATCATCTCCAATCGTGGCCCTCAATTCGCTGCATGCCTTATGAAGGCACTTTATCATAAACTTGGTATCACCCACGCATTGACGACAGCCTATCACCCTCAGTCCAACAGCCAAACCAAATGAGCCAACCAAGAAGTTGAACGTCACCTTCGACTCTTCGTCAATTCCCACCACGACAATTGGGTCACTTACCTCCCGACTGCTGAATTCATTCTCAACAGTCGTCTTCACTCTGCACACTGCATGACCCCCTTCAAAGTAATGTATGGTTATCATCCCAACTTCACTATTCCCATTGGCCCACCTACTAAGTTCCCAGCCCTGGACGTGTGCTTATGACAACTTCAAGAGGCCTGTAAAGATGCAGAAGCCAGCCTTCAGATGGAGAAACACACAATGAAACAGACTTTCGAAGCCCACAAACCACCCCCTCAGACATTCGCCCTGGGCCAAAAAGTCTGGCTATCCTCCAAAGACATTCTCACCTCCCATCCCAGTCGAAAGCTCACCCCTTGTCAATTAGGCCCCTACGAAGTCCTTGAATGCACTGGGCAACTGACTTATCATCTTCACCTCCCCCCTTCTATGCATCAACATCTGGTCTTCCATGTTGACTGTTGATGAGCTGGGAAGCTGATCTGTGGGGAAACTATCACCCAAATCAAACCATGCACACTCCCTCAGCCAGCAAGTTCTAGGGGGTGGGAAGCCCTGTCCAATATTATGCAGGTGTCCACAGGAGACTAAACTTCACAGGAGGGTTCATCTTGACCCTAAGGACTTGGGATACGCTCCACTAAAGGTGCGGACATGTGCAGCAGTTCCAGGAGTGGCAGGACTGTTCTGAAAAGACAGTGAGCACAGCCTATTGCACACGTCCATGCGGACTTCGCTACTTTGCACCTGAGGCTGCACTGGACCTCCAAAGGTGCTCCTAAACTTCCTACAGGTGTGGGCATGTGCTGCACTCTTGGGAACGCAAGGAAGAGTGAACTGTGCTCTTTGGGGATCTCTGCACTAAGAGACTGAGGGGGGAACTCCTGGGCTTCTTCTTTTTTTGTTTGTAGGTAGTTACAAGCTATATATACTAGGGTTTGACAGTTCCAGGCACTGTAGTGAGGGGAGGAAGGGACTGAGATGCTGTAAACTGTCCATAAGGGGATGTGTCACAGAGTGCGGGAAAGCAGCAGCAAAGTGGGCCAGAACTCCGAAAATGCACACAGATGTAAGTATGAGGGATGGGGGATGATGGGGAGAGCATTCTGGTGGCCTCTGGGCCTCTGATACTCACTTTTACACATACTGCCACTGCTGCTGCATATCACCGTCTTTCCTTATGGCACAGTAACAAAATCAATGGCTAGCACCCACAACCACCCCCACCTATCAAAATTGACGATGAACTCGAATACGAAGTCAAATGCATTCTCGACAGTCATAAATATTGCAATCAATACCAATACCTCGTAAAATGGAAAGGATACGACACTGGGCACAACTCCTGGGAACCTGCCACTAATCTTACTCATTCCCAACAACTCATCACTCAATTTCACTCAGCTCACCCCTCCACACCCCATTGTCTATCTGCTTTTATTTTCACAACCCTCCCTTGGCAACATTGGGATACATTTACCACGCCTACTTGCTGCCCTAATTGGGAATTGGGTGCACTATCAGACCACCACGGACATCGGTCTTGAGAAGGGGGTAATGTGATGGATGATGTATTAGTATTATTTTTTATTTATTTATTTATTTCTTATTTTCCCTTATCATGCCAGTTTACTCACTTATCTGTATTCCATTATTCTCTGTCTGTATTGGGTAGGTTCCACCCACACCTGTTTAGATAGCATCTCCTATCAGTGGTAGTGTATAAGCAGCTCCACTGCCTCTCCTGTTCTGTAGTTTGACCTCTTTATCCTGTATCCCAGTCTTCCTTGTATTCTAAAGGATTGGTCCAAGAGTGCCTTGTGCCCTAAGCCAGCCTCTCTTTCAGTTGAGTCAAACTACTTTCCTTAGTGTGCCAGTTTGCATGTTCCCACTCTTCTGCACATTCTGTTAGTGTGCCCAATTTCAGCCACCTCTTACAAGATCCCTCGAGAAGACCCCTAGACCATCATACAGTACTATGTCCAGCCTCACGACGGTCTGCCTTTGGTGCATCTGCTGCCTCAATAGTAGTGTCAAAATTGTGTGTGTCCTCAAATTCCTCTCCTAGTAGGAAGTTCCTATTGTCTGGGGTGATATGGACTTTGTACCACTTGTTACTGAATTGTGCCACTAGTATGGTGTGTTTGAATTTGAGCTTGTCACTGTTGCAAAAGACCAGGTACTGCTTTCCTGTCTTATTGTCCTTGTGGTAGTTTTCGATTACTATGATCCTTAAGTTAGGATGGTGTCTGGTTAGTTCCTCATTTTTGAGGTAGAAATCCTCAAGTTCATCATATGGATCAGCCACCGTAGCCTATGTTGTGTTTGTAGAAAGTTGAGTCTAGTGTCACTGCCACTACTTGCGACTGTCGTGAAGTGTCATAGTAGGTAGATCTAAAAGGAGTATAGTTAAGGGCTTTGCCCCTTAAATGCATTTAAGTAAGGGTATGTAGCCTCTATATGTTATACCAGAGGTTCCCCTTGTGAAGTAGAGGTCTTGAGCAGAAAAGAAGTGCAATGTGGTCACAAGTCTTATATTCTGATAGACAGGAGACTCAACTTGGAGCTTCCCAATCCAAGTTGAAGCTGTATAAATACATCCCTGGCAGGACTAATGGAGATGCAAACCCATAGACAGAGATATCAATACGAATGGGTAGCAACTAATTCAACTGTAAGGCAGGTGACATCAGGAACCGGCACCCCCTTTAGTCAGCAAAACCTGCCGCTCACTGCTCCCCGGTCTCCTTCTCCACAACACTGAAAATTGGCATTTTGGCACGATCAATTAATAGGCCAGAGTCCCCTCTAAAGGTTGATGACAATAGTTTTTCAAAATATTTAGTATTTCTTGAGAAGAGGATAAATTAAATTTTATTGTTGTAAATTGCATTTCTCAGCTGTAGGACTTCACTTGCAAGTTTTTGATAAAATCATCATCAGGACATGAAACAGTCACATGAACAACATGTGACCAACACGTGACCAACTGTTACGCCCTGTGCGTTGATGAGCTGGGAAGCTGGTCTGTGGGGAAACTATCACCCAACTCAAACCGCGTGTGCTTCCTCAGCCGGCAAGTTCTAGGGGGTGGGAAGCCCTGTCCGATATCACGCAGGTGTCCGCGGAAGACTAAACTTCGCAGGAGGGTCCGTCTTGACCCTAAGGACTTGGGATACGCTCCGCTAAAAGTGCAGACGCGTGCGGCGGTTCCGGGAGCAGCGGGACTGTTCCAAAAAGAGGTAGAGCGTGGCCTACCTTGCATGTCCGCGCGGACTTCGCTACTTCGCACCTGAGACCGCACTGGACCTCCAAAGGTGCTACTACATTTCCTAAGGGCGCGGGCGCGTGCTGCACTCTCGGGAATGCAAAGAAGAGCGAACTGTGCTCTTAGGAGGATCTCTACACTGAGAGACTGAAGGGGGAACTCTGGGCTTCTTCTTATTGGGTTTGTAGGTAGTTACAAGCTATATATACTAGGGTTTGACAGTTCCAGGCACTGTAGTGAGGGGAGAAGGGGCTGAGATGCTGTAACAAGTCCATGAGGGGAAGTGTCACGGAGTGCGGGAAAGCGGCAGCAAAGCGGGCCGGAACTCCGAAAATGCGCATAGATGTGTAAGTATGAGAGTAGGGGAATGATGGGGAGATGGTCCTGGTGCTCTGAGGAGCCTGATACTCACTTTTCCGCGTACTGCCGCTGCTGCTGCGTATCAGCGTATTCCGGTGATAGCCTTATAATCTGTTTGATATGGATCCTTCTAATGTCACTTATTCTTGATAAGTGAAAGCTGGTGCTTGTGAAACAACTGGAGTTGTTTTAGTTTCTTCTAGGAGTTCTTCTTTGTAGGTAGAGAAGTATCAAAGGAGAATCTTCGCTATAATACTGTAGTAGGTAAACCCGATTTAATCGAGGTTGGGGTTGTAAGGTGTATCCTCTAATCAGTATGTTTTGCAAGTTATCTCTGAGGGTGGGTTCATAATGATATAACTCCACTAGTCTCATTTGATATAATAGGTATAACTCTAGTCGGTAACAAGGTATTCTAATAACTTCTATGGTCTTTGTAGGGACGACTTAGTGTTGAAATCAAGCTCGCGTGGCTCATGTCTCCTTACCGTTAGCAGTATTTTAGTCAACAGTTTATTTTCCATTCATCTGCCAGTGTGCTGACACACACTTTTCTCGGGTATAAAGTACATATAAATACTTTTCGGCACCCTTGTGCATTTGCCCACAACCCACTTGAATCCCACTCTTTTTCCGCACGCGCGGCCATTTTTCCAACACAAACGCGCAGGTAACCATTCCTTGAACCCTTGCCGCTCACCTTGCATCATTGCCCGCTTTCCTCATCTGCCTGTTGAGGGGCCAAAGCCTCAAGCCTGTCCTTACTCAAACCTGCCACTGTTATCGTTCCCTGCCACTGTTATCGTTCCCTGCCACCATTATTGTTCCCCGCCACCATTGTTATCATCCGCCACTGAAACCATCACCGTCACTGTTGCCATCATCGTTGCCACCATGTCAGACAAAAGTATGATGAAACTGAACAACGAAAACTACAAAATCTGAAAAATTCTGCTGGAGGCCATACTCATATGCAAGCAGCTCCGCGAGGTTGCACTTGGCCTAACCCTGAGGCCGGCCGGGCCGCTGAATGCCGTGCGGGCATGGGACTGGAAAAACCAGGAAGCCTGAGCCGAGCTACAGCTAGCCATTGAATGGGACCAATTGTTGCACATGACAGCTGACAACACATCGGAGATCTGGACCGAATTAGGACATGTCCACCGGTCAACTGGATTCACAACACGCATGAGACTCAAACGGAAACTTTGGAAGATGAAGATGAAGGATAGCCAGAGGTTGACATCCTGGATAGCTGATGTCAAGGGAGTGGTCTTCCAGCTCTCGCAGGTTGGCATTATAACCCCCAATGAAGATATCATCCTTGCCCTCACCAATGGACTCCCCCCCTCCTACGAGCAACTTGTTCTCATGCTCGACTCTACCCCGTCAGAGGTTTTCAACCTCGATTATGTCATCGGATGTCTCCGAACCGAGGAGGCTTGCCAAGGCATCGAGCCTGGAAGCTTGGACACCACAGACCTCGCGCTGGCCGTCACACACAATTGACCAAAGCAACTGCTCACACACATCACCTGCTTTGGATGTGGCAACAAGGGCCACTACCAAGCAAACTGCCAAATCAACCCTCCCCCATACAAGCCCGAGAACAAGCCCGTGGGCTCTGCCAATGCAGCAGTAGCAAGCACAACAGACACAGAAGGAGACAGGTTTTGGTAATCTGGGGGTGCATGCACGCACCGCACCGCGCTTCACTCGTGGGGGTGTGTTGAAATCGAGCTCGCGTGGCCCATGTCTCCTTACCATTAGCAGTATTTTAGTCAACAGTTTATTTTCCATTCATCTGCCAGTGTGCTGACACACACTTTTCTCGGGTATAAAGTACATGTAAATACTTTCTGGTGCCCTCACACATTTGCCCACAACCCACTTGAATCCCACTCTTTTTCCGCATGCGCGGCCATTTTTCCAACACTTAGTTGTTTAGTAGTAACTTCTACTGAACAACAAGGATGTCCTTGAAGGCGATGTTGGAGTGGTCAGTTACCACTACAACACCGTCTACAAGTCATAGGAAAGGTTTAACCAGTGGTTGTAACCTTTTCCACGATAGGGAATGAAATCAAAGAGAAGTTAAAAGGTCCTCCTAGGGTTCATCACGGGTAACCCTCGGGTCGGGTATTTCAACACCATACCCGTGACCCGAGAACCCGCACCCGGTGCGGTTATGGGTATACACCATACCCGTAGTCCACAGGTTTCTCTGCGGTGTGACGATAACCCGCTAGGGGTATAGAAACCGTGGGTTATGAGCCTTATTTCACTTATTTCACTCAAACTAGTTTCACTCAAATGTTGATTGGCATACTGTAACGCGGTACACAACCACACAAGGCACAATTTGACAACACAGGACAACGACAATGCAAGACAAACCAACAACATGAGACAAACTGACAACGCAAGACAAACTGACAATGTGAGACAAACTGACAACGCGAGACAAAACGACAACGCAACGACAGACATGCGCACACCAACCATGAGTCCATGACAGACCTCTCACAAGGCCACCGCCTTAATCCTCAGCATCCTCAGCATCCTGGTCCCGCTTCCTCTTAGACTCTGACTGGATGGCTCTTGCAAAATCGCTAGTGGAAACGATGCCGTGGTGTGCCCAGGACCCAAGGCAAAGGTAAGTGCGAATGGCTGAGGGTGACAGCCGATTTCGAGTGAAGTGCAGAATGTGTCGGCCTTGAGAAAAGATGCGTTCGACTGCAGTCAATGTCGCTAGGGCTAGTTATTAAAGAGTACGGGAAAACGTACTCGTCGACCTCACTGAGAGTCGTTGCGGCCGATGCACCAATGGAGAAGTTAGCGAACGTTGAGATGCCCTCATTTCCCTGAATCAAATTGAACAAATTAGAGAATGAACATCATGAACGCGATAGCATGCCACGTACCACCGGTGAGGCCTTGACACTCATCTCAGACGCTGCAGCCTTTTCATAGTTCGCGGCATACTCCTCACGCACCATCTTCTCAGCGTGCTCGATCCATGCCTTCTCCCATTCGTGTTGACGAAAGTACTCGAGTTTGAGTCCGGGGTGAAGGACTGGATGTGTTAAGTTAGTACCCAGCTAGACATAGGACAAGACTTACCCATGGCGATTCAGTAAGGCACCACGTCATCTGTAAGTGAATAGTATCGGTCCATCTTCTTCCTAGCCAACGTCATGGCAGCAATGATTGAGGGGTGATATGGCTGCTTGGTTTCCGGGTCCAGAGTACCCGTCAGGGTGTCCATCGCTGAAATCACTCCTGCTATACTTGCGGAATCCTAGGAGAAATACAATGTCGCCGACTTGTATTGCTAAGAAAGTAGACTACATGTTAGCATATGTTAGACTGAACAGACTATGGTACTTACCTGCAATACAGATACGAGTTGTTCGATGATTACCCAGCCCTCATTGTCGAGCTCATACTTCCGCAATTTGAGAGACTTGTCTGCTGTAATACTGTCAATCGGCTTCCGATACTTGAGGGCAAACACCATCATATCATGGGTCGAGTTCCAACGCGTGACAACGTCTCGAGGGATCAGCTTCGGTTTTAGATCATGGGCCTGGCAGAATCGTCGCCATGCTGGGAGGGCAATGGTAGTCGAATGAATGATCACGAATGAAAGTTGTCGAAGCTGTAAGAAAGTTACTGATGTCAGATGAATAGAAATAAATCTAACATACCTTGGACACAGTCTCACGAACTGCCAGTGTATCATCCGAGATAGATGAGTGCTCTTCGTCGCTGAGCATCTCATCCTCGCCCTCGCCCTCGCCCTTGCCCTTACCTTCACCATAGTCTTCCTTATCCTCGTCTTCAAAGAGACCAGCGACACCATCGTCATCAGTGTCATCATCATGGTTGAACTCCTCAAGACTTTGCACATCGCGGGGACTGTTCTCGACACCACTGTCTGCATTGCCCATACCAGCATTGAATGGTTTGATGAGGGCCTTGCCAGAGAGTTGAATGGTGTGGTTGAAACATTGGACGTGGTTGACTTCATCAAAGGCGTTTTTGAGTTTATAGAGGGCAGCTACTTGAACATTGTTTGAACTGGCATTGTCGGCAGTCATGGAGTGAATCTAGTAGCAATAATTAGTACTAGACAAACGGAAAATGAAGGCCTACACTGCTTACCTTATCTTCCAGTCCAAAACGCTCCAGCATTTCTTGGAAGGCATTGGCCAGAACCACGCCTGTGTGTGACTCGAATACTATAAGTAAGAGATAACAGATAACAGCAGAAGTAAGAAAACTTACTTCTGGCACCTCGACAAAGTCCAACAGAAATACGAGCATCTTACCTTCATGCTGGAGGTGAACCGTCCAGGCAACGAAAGCCCGATGGTTGGGTGATGTCCAAGCATCAGTTGCGAAATGAAGGTGCCCAGGATAGTCCTTATAATTGGTTAATTGTGCCTGTAAAGAGGTAACATGACACTTACCTTAAGCAACTTGCCAATCTTCTCGCGACACTTTGCAAACGAGGCAGTGATGTCTCGTGTTATGGTGGAGACAGAAGGGATGATAGCGTGGGGCCGCCCAGCGGTTAGAATGTTTTGAAGTTCGGCATTGTTGACAATGTTTGCAGGGCGGTTGCTCTCGGTGACCCACTTGACAATACAAGCACTGGGCATCATGATTAGAAAAGTCTCAGGTTCAAATCATACAACATACTGAAGCTCTGTGTTAGTGAGTGAGCGGTGAGAGTGCTGGACCGGTCGTTGTCCTTGACGAGCAAAAGCAGCAAAGATGGAGCCACTTTGTGCCTCCGCATCCTTGACGCTCATCGCTGTTTTCACGGCATCTTCGCCGAAGCAGCGCATGGCGTGATGACGCAGATTTGCAGTCGAGGCCTTATCCTTTGAATCTTGAAAGTGGCGGACACCTCCTAGACTGGTCTTGCAGACTCGTGCCGCACAAGGGAAGAAGTGAACAAGTCGACCATCATGATACTGAATAGATACGTCAGACTTGAAGAACGAATAAATAGGGGAGTGCCAGGTCTTTTTGATGTTGTCTGATACAAAGGTCAGTTAGTGAAAAAAAAAGAGAACTCAGAGAAGTTGATGCTTACCGAGCTCTGTCTGCGGGTCAACCTTGCTGTCGGTCATGCTTATATGCCCCTGGGACTCAGGGCTGCTGGCACGAGATTCACCATCAAGCCCAATAGATACAAATCAGAGTGACTGTGGAGAGTTCGTCGAGGAAAGAGAAATGACTGAGTCAGCTGCCTTAAGTGAGGGCCGCGAGGACAAGGAGGACAGAGAGTCAAATGAGTCGGCTGCCTTGAGTGAGGGTCGCGAGGATGAGGAACGAGAGGCAAGAGAGTCAGCTGCCTCGAGCAAGGGCTTCGAAGATGGACGTGAAGATGTGGAGGAGAGATGGGTGAGCGATTCAGCCACCTTAAACGAAGGGCGTGGAACTCGAGATGATTTTCTTGAGGTTGTCGAGGAGGCAGAGGCAAGTGAGTCAGCTGGCCTGTGTGGGGGCAGCGGGGCTCGCGTTGACTTTCCCTGTGCAGAGAGTTTATTAGGTTTAGTGATAGTCATGGGGGAAGGATTGAGGGGACTTACTTTACAATGGTAACAACGTAGGGCATTTATCCTGCCCGTATGGCCTGTATCTCTTTTGCATATACTCCTTGGTCCTTAGACATCAAAGTCGTGATAGTTGAAGGGGAGAATCAAGAACGCAGAAGTTGGGAGTGTCAGGATACCGAAGTCATGGTAGTCGAAGGAGAGCCTGGGGAGGATCAAGGGGATCATGGCTGGACGGACACCACAGTCGGCACTGGATAAACGCCAGTCAAAGAGGACGATCGGCTGAGGGAGAAAGATGAAGAAGGGACGAACTGATAAGTCTGACATCAAAAATTGAACAATATATATGTAAAGAGAGGAAGATCCTCTACTCACCTTTTAAACAAATGGTTAGAACTTTGACCCTGCCACTTTTACGTGGCAAGGACATCCGTGAGGTCAGAAATCGAAGCCTAGAACAACGGAGTGAGGTGAGTGATGGTACTGACAGAGGGTGTGCTCAGCGTGCAGGGTGCGTGGCACGGTCCAGAACAGCGGGAACCGGGGAACGTGGAGCCGGTTTTACGTGGACTCGGAAAGCCAGGAAGGGGGGTGGGCAGGTGGCAGATCATTGTCCAACGCGTGCCATCATTTTATGCATGGTGACCAGCAAAAGCGTCAGCGATTCAGTTTTTTCATACAAGCCGGTAAGCGCTCGTACCCGCAATCAAACCCCTTACCCGTGGGAACGGGTCACGGTTTAGGCAAGGGTACATTATCCTCAACCCGCACCCGCACCCGCACAACCTGTGACTGTGACACCACGGTGTCACACCTACCCGTGACGAACCCTAGGTCCTCCTCGAGTCTAATCTCTATCCAAAATTCCTTCGGGCTTCTTTGAGGGTTCTGGGCAAGAGATGAGCTAAAGGCTTTCCCCTTTAGATGGGTCTGAGTATGGAAAACAGGGGATTGATTTCCAAGAGAAGCTTAAGGCTTCTCGACTGATTCTAGACATCTTATATACAAGATGACATGTAGGGTACCGTACAAACTAGGAACCCTACATCCTGAAACAATTCCAAGGTAGCATATGAGTCATACGGCACCTTATAACTATATAGGGTCGATAACACACCCCTACGATCAATTCTGAGGCTTCTAAAGCTGCTCCGGACTTACACATATTTAGTACCCATACAAGTCTCGAACCGAAGACCTCAAGGCATACGTAAATAGGTGTCGTAACCACTACACTGCTGTAGGCATTACTAATTAACTGCCCTAAAGCAAACCAGATAACACGCTATCGATAATTGTAGTAACAATCAGATCTCTACAGGATTCTAACTACTAAATAAGGGGTTTGATAACTTCGTACCATATAAGGGTTTTGGGTGGTTTTAATATGAGTCATTTACTAGAAAACGAGTCACACCATCTAAGGGTGTACAGATCAGAGGGGCACAAGTCAATGATACAGGTTGCGAAAGTACATAATTGTTCAGTCCTCTGCATACTACTGGTAGTGTCCGATAGTAAGGCTCCAATCCAATCTAGTAATAAGTCCTTTGCGCGTAACACCAACTGCATAACTTGTGGCAAAGCCACATGGACATGTGACTGTGGGAACAGTCACATGACTAAAACCATGACCCAGCAGTCACGTGATCCTGGGAACTATCACATGATCAAGTCACGTAACCAAGATAGGAATAACCAGTCATGTGATCGTGGGAACCGTCACATGACAAGTCACATGATAACCATCCCTAAAGAGGGGATAACCAAGATGGACATATTGTGCAGCAATACCTTTAGGGATAGATTGTGCAGCAGACTCAACTATTGGTTGCTGGCTAATATCGCTCAGAGAGAGATATGCCATTGGATGATACTTATACCTACCTACGCACAGACCAGCAACCTGCCACCCAGACATAATAGTTGCATACAGACCACGGTGCACAGACCATGTGCACGGACCTTTTGTAAACAGAACCAAACATTGTCAGTTAGTATATATACTATGCAGAATAGACCGAACAGTCCCCAGACTGTTTTCTTGTGACTTCCCCCTCATAGCCTGCCTCTACTTTCTGGCAATCACCTAGGGTATTGACTCTCATATTCAACTTGGTCATTGGACTCAACAGTGACTGACTCGTCCACAGGAGACTTGATACCACATCTACAAGTAATTGGTAGAAGACCCTTGCTCCTCTTGTCCCTTATCGTTCTTGCCATCTTACACACTTCGTGCACTGCCCTTGACCCTTCTTGTTAAGGAATCACTGCACCACGTGCTGCCAGTAGTGAGTTCCTCACATTAGAACAGTCTGCCTTATGGTTGACCGCAGTGCCAAGTGTCTTATTCCCCTTTCGAGTCTCCTCGTCCATGGTACCTTGTTAATGAAACCGATCCAGGGTTTGCCAACCCCAGATCTGGTATACATATCCCAGGGCCCACCACAGCCTCTGAACGCCTCCCTAACGCCCTTGACATCTGTCCCCTGGGATTACCCTTTTCGACTTTCTGTTCCCTGCCCCCAACACTCCTGCCTCATCCCCTGTCACCTCCCGCTCACCCTCGCCCTCGTCTCCAACTTTATCCCCACGCAACAACCATCCCCTGTCACCACCGGCCTAGGCCTTTATTTTCCGATGCACGACCCCTCATTCCCCTCACCTATCCCGCTCCTCCCGCCTCTTGACGACGCCTTCGACACCCTCACACTCACAGACATTGGTAGGGTTCGGCACGGGTATAGTACGGGTTGGGCCAGACAACACCGTACCCGCACCCGTTGACACTGCACCCTTGTAGGGTAAGGGTATACACCGTACCTGTATTTCTAAGGTGTTATAAAATACCTGTGGGTCTACAGAAACCCGTGGGTCTATAGAAACACGCGGTTTACAATCTATAACTATCTAATTATCTTCTAAAGACACTGAATAAGCCCTCTTCCTCTTTTTAGACCTTACTGCTGTAAGTAAATCATCCCATCGCAACATGTCATGATGACCCCAAGATCCCAGGCAAAGATGAGCGTGAATGGAAGACGGTGTGAGGCAGTTGCGAGTAAAGTGTAAAAGGTGACGACCCTGTGAAAAAACACGTTTGACTGCTGTAGAAGTAGCTAAAACAATCAGTTAGTTATGATCTTAAAACATTATCAACTGAACTCACCAGGAATACTCAAATAGTCGCGTGCCATCCTGGAAAGGTTTGGGTAAGTTCGGCAGTTGTCCACCCACCACTTAAGAGGATCTTTCACGTTCTCAACAGCAAGAGATAGGTAAACATCAATTTCGCTTCGTTTAGGAGCCTTCTTGCCAATGGAAATGTTGCCGAAGCCACCATCGTCACTTTCCTGCTCGCATATGTAAGTAAATCAGACATATAAGATAACAAGTCACTTACCGCGTCAGCCATTTGTGCATCATCATCTGATAAAGCACGGTTTTCATATTCACTAATATATTCCTCCCGAACAAGATTTTCCGCAATGTCAATCCATTTGTCTTCCCACTCTTGAATGCGGAAGTAGTCCAACTTGAGTCCGGGATGAAGAACTAATAAGAACTTATCAGTTTTTAAGTAACGCAAAGATCTTATGATTACATACCCATAGCAATTCGGTAAGCTGCCGATTGGTCAGTCATTGAATAGTATCGGTTCATCTTTGCACTAGCCAACTGCATGGCGGCTTTGATAGCAGGGTGGTATGCCTCCTTTGAGTGAGGGTTAAGTCCGTTGTTAAGCTTGTCCATGGCAGGGATAATGGATGCGATACTTGCGTCGTCTTGGGAAAAGAAGAGCGTCACCTTTTTATATTGCTAACATCTTATTAGTCAGATAACAAGTATATACAGTAGGTATATAACACACACCTCAAGAACAGATACTAAATCGTGGACAATCTTCCAGTCATCGTTGTCGAGTTCAAACTTGCAGAGCTTCAAGGATTTGTCAGCCATAATGCTGTCAATGACGATCCGATATTTGACAGCAAATCGTAGCATGTCATAGGTAGAGTTCCATCACGTAGCAACATCACATGGGATCAGATTAGGCTTGAGGTGGTTGGCCTTACAAGTACGACGCCATGCTGGTAATGTGATCGTAGTCGAGTGGATGATCGTGAAAGACAGTTTTCGAACCTGATGGTGTCGTGTAAGGCAACAGCATGTGCATGAACGATAACATTCTTACCTTTGTAACGGCTTCCTTAACAGCTACCGTCGCCTCTAGGAATGTCGCCTGTTCCTCCCCACTCAGTGCATCCAACTCATCAATGTCATCGTCCATGTTGTCATCCGTGTTGCAAGCCAACTCCTCACCCTCATCTTCATCTTCATCCTCATCCTCATCATCATCTTCAATACCTTCAAGATCAACCATATCATTGTTATCGGAGTCCCTTGGGGCAATGCAGGAAGTGAATGGTTTGAGAAGGGCCTTGCAGGAGAGTTGAAGCGTATGGTTGAAGCAGCGGACATGGTTTGATGCGTCGAACGAATTGTCTTTCTTCTGAAGCTCCGCAACTTGTGTGTCATTTGAGGACGCATTGTCGCCGGTGAAGGCATGGATCTTATAGGTCTGAATTAGCTACAGAAACCCATCATGTTTATTAACTAACCTTCTTTTCCAATCCAAAGCGCTCAAGCATCATTTGAAATGCATTTCCGAGTGTGGCCCCACTGTGAGATTTGGGAACCTCGACGATATCGAGTAGAAATGACATCATCGCTCCTTTATACTCAAGGTGTACCATCCAAGCAACAAAGGCCCTGTGGTTTGGAGATGTCCAAGCGTCAGTGGCAAAGTGCAAGCATCCGGGATGTTCCTGTCACAATAGCAGTAAGTTAGTAAATGAGCTACGAATGTAGAACATTGAATTGACATACCTGAAGAAGCTTTGCAACACGCTCTCGGCATTTGTCGAATGATGTTTTGATGTCACGTGAGATGGTCTTCGGGGATGGGATCTCCATATTGGGTCGTCCAGCCATGAGGAGCTCACGCAGGTCTTGATCCTCAACAATAGATGTGGGATGGTTGCTTTTTGTGACCCATTTGACGAGATGAGCACTGTGATTGATATAATATACATCAGTCTGTACACATTTAGATAGTCAAGCACTTACTGAACTTCAGTGTTGGTGTGCGTACGATGAGAGTATCGGACAGGTTGTTGGCCTTCATGAGCGAAAAGGGAGAAGATGGAGGCACTCTGTGCCACTCCAGCCTTGCTGTTCATCGTGTTATTGACAGCCTCTTCGCCAAAGCATCGGATCGCGTGGTGCTTGAGATTGGCTGTCGAGGACTTGTCCTTTGAATCCTGAAAGCGTCGAACTCCACCCACAGCAGTCTTGCACTTCCGAGCCGCACATGGAAGAAGTGACACATGCGGTCATCATGGTACTGAATAGAGACGCTGTCGGACTTGAAGAAACTATATATTGGGGAGCGCCAACTCTTCTTTAAAGCCTCTGTAACGTATGGCCATGAATTTGTGAGTGGTCAATGAGAATATTTAATGAACTTACCGAGCTCCTTTTCCGGATCCACCTCCACAATTTCGATATCAGACAAATCACCCAGGACAGTTGATGCATCGTCATTCTTCATGGCATTCTCCACATCCTGATCGATGGTCGATGACTTCAAGTGAGCTGAGAGGCGAGTCTTGGCCTTTTTGAATGGTCGCACCAAGGCCTTTTCGTCCTTTGGGAAGTCAGTCTTCACAGATTCAGATATAGAAGAGAAAGATGACGCCGGAGAAAGGGTTGAGCCATCGCCAGCATTTGATGGTGCCTGGCAAGACTTTCGGCTCATGAGGATGTAGCCAAGCTAGTAGCCGTGAGAGAGGGATGTCGCCCAAGAAAATTGAAGCGTAGATGAGAAGCTGAGAGGCATGTTGATGATGGAGGCGTGGTGGGTGTCGGTACCACAGATGCAGGTGCTGAGTGATGGAGAGAGATAAAAGTGCACACAAGAGGAAAAGAAGAATGCACTGTGATCCCGATACAATGCCATCCTTAACGAGTGAAGAGGCTGCTTAAATACTCCTCAAAGTCCTTATCACCGTAGGCAGGTGCCTGATTCAGTGATGACGATGCCCGGAACAAGTGAATGTGTGCATTAACGCAGCCCCGAATGTATGAAAATTGTAAAAAAAAATAGGTTAGTAACTAGGAAACGAAGCTAAGGATTATATTTGAGGGACGTACCGCTGCCATGCATTTGTGGCTAGTGCTGATCATCCACATCCAAAGATCGAGAAGTGGGAACAAAATCTGAGAGAAAGGCAGGAAAGGAGTGCCTGTGAGAGCGGGAAGTGATCGGATTTGCTTGCAGTCATCTTGCACTGGAGGTCAAGGGGAAGGGTGATAAGCGTGAACTGAGATTGTGAGGATACTAGCGGTGGCCCGTGCTTCGCACGGGCACGCGTGCGCGTGATGTGAGTACAGGGACAGCAAATTGTTTTTTCTTTTACAGTAAAATACATATATTGTTGTATATTATAGTGAGGAGAGAAATTGGTCGTAGTAGCCCTTTCTGTGTCCTAGTTGCGCCGGCGATCGATCAAATACTATGCCCGATGGGAACAAAAACTGCGAGGAACCTCCAAAAGACACATCACGATCCTGGTTAGATACTGGAATCAAAATGACATCAAGAGGAGTGCAGTCCTCATCCTTCCCTGTTTTCGCCATCCAATCCAACCCGGCCCCACAATCAATTCATCAATACATGAAAAGTGCTCGTAAGGTAATTACGCACCTTTCATCCTGGGTGTGTCGCCGTATTGGAACGCTGGTTCTTTGAGGGCCCCAAACGCCGCTCAGCAGGGAGCGCAGGTCGTTATCGTCATAAATTCTGAATACGTCCATCTTGCCCTGGAGTGTAGCATCCACCTTCGGAACGAATAGATATTCTTTCCTAGTGGGTGGGATTAGACTCGCAAGAAAAAAACCCCTGAAAAAAGAAGTGGAAAAGTGGGAGGTGCAGTAGTAATAGTGAACGAAACCGGAACAGCAGTTGCGTACCCAATTAGAGAATGGCCAATGCTACCACAGAGTTCTCTACCTCACCAGTGGGTGAATGGGGGTGCAAGAACGCGCTGGTGCTGACACAGCCACCAAGGATCAGCCTGGAGCCCACCTGTCACGTACACTGGCAGGATACATGACTTTTGACATGCACCCAATTGGCAGGGTGGTGGGGCGGTGAAGGAGGGTGCGGCTGAATGTGGTCGGAAAAGTGTGAAGAAATAGAAAATTAGATCAGTAATGGATGAGAGGTCGACAACCTGGGCTAGTACGCACCATTTTGAGACCCGCAAGACAATAGGCTAGGTCGATGGGGAGAGAAAGGCAGAGAAGGATTAGCGTGAATTGTGATCGACAACAAAAACGATGATGGGTGGTACACACCCTTTTGAGATCCGCAAGACAATAGGCCAGGTGGATGGGGAGAGAGAGGCGGGGAAGGATTAGCATCGATGACAATAAATGATAGGTGATACGCACCCTTTTAAGATCCGCAAGACAATAGGCCAGGTGGATGGGGAGAGAAAAGCGGCGAAGGATTAGCATGCATTGCGATGAAACACCACATATAGATGAGATTTACGATTTATGTCGGAGATCTATAGGAGATTTATGTGTCAGCGGTGCCTGTCCATTTTGCAATTACCAGCTTTATATTATAGGAGATTGCAATGACAGAACAAATGTGGGAAAACTGTAAGGAAACTGTACAGTTGTGGCTGGCAGGCGCTTTGACATTGTACGTGCAAACACGAGCCAAGTCTTATTCAGTATCCCATTCCGACAGTATCCCATTCCGACCCTCGTCCTTACCCCCCTAAGCCCTGGCTCTGATTCCACCACCACCACCACTTTCACTTTGAACTCTCACCTGCAAAGCAACATCATCACTCGTCCACAACCACGCCTCATCATCCTCCGGCCATAACACCTAAGGCTGCCTCCGATTTGCTGTCACTGAATTGCCTCCAACACACCCCCGCCTTGGACTTGCCCTCAACTGCTTTGTATTCTATTTTGAAGAGGTGTGTGCCATCTCACTAAACAAGCATTTGATGACACTTAATGCAGAACTTAACACGCTTTCGGATTTGACTCGCTACTCCAGGATAACCTTACTCTTTGGACATCAGATATGCAGGACTCAGGTACTGTGCTTGCCCTCAACTCCTCTGTATTCTAGTATGATGTTTCAAATAGGTTCGATCACGTGTGCCACCTCCCTATACAAGGATTCAACTCTTATAATGCGGCTACTCCGGGATAACCTTACTCTTTGGACCTCAGGTATGCAAGACTTAGGTTCGTACCATATTGCCATCAACTTCTCTGTATTCTATTATGAGATTTTGAATAGGTTTGATCATGCATGCCACCTCCACATACAAGGATTCGACTCGTAACACACCCGGCAAACTCGGAGTCACCCTGACCACCCTCGTGTGTCTCCTCTAATTCCTTTTTGTGCGAGACCATGCCCGCTGGTAGCTTACCAGCTTCTCGCTGTCCGTACCTTCGTAGCGGCTGTGTGGCAAGTTGGCCGCAAAGCGTGTGGCATTGCCTTTAGCTTGGTCTGCTTCGCTTGTGTTTTCTCTGTGTTGCTATCAGTGCAGGCATTTCCATAGACACAGTAGTTGCTGTTCAGTAAACCATGTATCGTCGATGGCTACGTTTTTTGCTAATACAATGTTCTACCTCTCCAGTGCCATCAATGTCCTCCTGTTCCTAATTGTTGGACATAATGCGGGTACTTCCTTGTCGATTATCACACATTCTCAGGCACAGTGTCTCAATCAATAATGAAAGATAAATAATATAGTACATGTGATGTCTACGAACATAAGATTACAAGGAAGGGGGGAAGTGAAGCAAAGGGCCAGGAGGGCAAAATGATGTGGTACGCGGGAAAAGCAGCAAGGAGGACAGAGCCCCGGAATAGTGGTGTGCCAGGTGTGCAGGCAGTGCGGTGCACAGCCTCAACATGGCGAAAATCCACCAGGGCACAATGATGGGGTTGTAGTGCATGAGGCGAGGCACAGAGGAGACATTAGGCGAGTGGGAACCAGAGGTACGATGCGTGACCAAAGTGCCGTTGGAGATGTCGCAAGGGTTGTGGGGGAATGTGGGCATTGTGGGGCAGGTGCAACCTTGGATGTTAGAACATATGGTCTTGAGGGTGGTATACCCCTCTCACTCATCATCGTTAGACTCAGAACCCGAAAGGGTGTAAACACAGTACCGTGACACTGCAGATAAGGGTACGGTTTCCCTGCGGGTGTCAAAATCAGGAACCTTACCCGTAACCATGTGACCCGCAGCCTGAAAACCGCGGGTAAACCCATACCCGTGTCGAACCCTAGACATTGGCCTGCCTCAAACTCCTCCCCCTTCATTGTTGCCAACCCTAGTGGCACCGACTCCTCGCAGGCCAGGGCGAACCCTCTCAAACCACACACAGTCACCACCACCACAACCACCGTCACCTGCAATGTCCACCAGAGCTCTTGTAGGAGAGTACCATCAATCTCCGCCACCCCAGCCACCATCGCTGACGTCATCGATCAGAGCCCACATAGAAGGGTATACCCCAGACGTCCCTGCTCCCCCCAGCCATAACCACCGCAGTCGTCACCGTCGACACCCCAGGGCCCATTAAAGTTATCCAACCTGTCTCCCGCTACTGCCCATACCAACCCTTTTGCTGCCACCCTTGGACCGGTGGGAATACATCACCTTCAACGGTCCTCACATCTACGTGCCCATCCCAGAACTCAGCCCACAACTCCTGCACCCCCACCAGCATCCACATCCACATCCACGTCTACCCGCCAGTCCAGACCGACGTCCACAGCCCCAACGACACCCCCGTCCATACCAACACTAGAAACTTGGTACACAGTGCTCACCCCATCCCCATCTGTATCTACATTGATGCCCACGCCCACGCCATCACCCCCACCATCGTCACCCACACCACAGCCCCTGCCCAACACTACACCTAGAAGAAGGTGCAAGTTCAAGTTCCACATTACCCCAAGTTCAAAATCAGACTCAAGTTCAAGTCCAAGTCCAAGTCCACACTGCAACCCCCACAATGACCTCTGTCACTCAGTATCACAACATCGCCCGCGTCGCTGGACTAGAAGCCGCCACCAAGTACCCAGAACCCCCTACATATACATCCAGTCCAAGCCCCCCTTGCTGTAGCTGCCAAGCCATGTCCCCTACCCCTGCGGAATGTCCATGGGCCAAGACGTCCGACACATGGCCCACCATAGGAGGAGACCCCTTTGCCTTCGTCCCTGCCCAGTGGGAGGCCACAACCACCTCCACCTCTGATATTCCTAGCCCTGCCCCAGATGACAGCCCTATTTACAGTCCAGCCCCAAGCCCAGTCACTAGTCCAACCCCTCGCCCACACCTAGCTCCACCACCCAGAACAACTCCTGCCACGCCCCTGCCTTTCAGAGGAGACCCCGATGCTGCCCCAATGCACATCAGCGACCCCAATATAGTCATGGGGTACGTTATCATTCAGCATCCCCTCAGTCCTGCACCTCGCCTCCGTTGTATCCGCTCCTGGCCCCTTCCCTCGCCCCTACCCATGATAATTGACATAATTCCCAACACACCCTCACCCCAGCCTTACCCTCGCAAGTACAAGAACCACTATGAAAGACTCTTGGCCAGGGAGGAGTGGAAGAAGAAGCGACGGGACCATTGGAACGCCCTCCGCCCAGGTACGTATGTATTTTGCCCTGAGTGTGGCTATCAGGTCCTGGCAGAGGGGCATGGGGAACGCTGTGGAGGACGGCAACACCCATTCTTTGACATTGAGAGACAATTAGATGAATTTCCTAGTGTTCCCCACCACTACGTGTAAAATGTTTGGACTCGTTTCTTGTTTTCTTGTTTTCTTGTTTTCGCTTATCTTGTCTATCTTGTCTCACTCACCTTGCTTTTCTTATTTTCCTTGCTTGTCTTGTTTTTCTTGCCTTGATTATCTCACCTCCTTTGCCTTGTCTATCTTGTTTTTCTTGTTCTTTCTTGTTTTCGTGTTTTTCTTGTCCCTCTTGTGTTTGCCATTTTTCTCGCTTCCAGATAAAAAACCTTGAAACTTTAAAACTAACAAATTAAATAATGTTTCATGTCTTGCTAGAAATAGTAGTGACTGAAAAAATGAAACATTTTTCTTGCCCGCTTATTACTCTGAAAGTAATAAGTGTATAGTAGACGTTAAACACCTCAAGAAACAACAAAAAGACTCAAAGCTAAACTACGACTACTCACCCATCCTCTTACAAT
This sequence comes from Russula griseocarnosa, assembly GCA_022884055.1. Classification (NCBI taxonomy): domain Eukaryota; kingdom Fungi; phylum Basidiomycota; class Agaricomycetes; order Russulales; family Russulaceae; genus Russula; species Russula griseocarnosa. Next base: position 39,832 of record JAGKRU010000080.1, on the reverse strand, counting down.
GCCGCAAAAAACAAGAACAAGAACTCAAGATCAACTTATCACTACATCTCCAACTTAAAATCACTAGTTACCTCGACAAGTACAAGCATAAAAACATTCACTTAGCCACTAACCATGATAAATTCACTTACTACTCTCTACATAGAAGCGTATAGTAGATATCATCAAGTAAAGGGTTAGAAGAAACCCTCTCAAGCAATCCCATAAACTATCCAGCAACTTCACAATGAACCCACTCAACAAGCACCTGCCATGTCTACTAGCTTTATTAATAAAGCCTGACTCCCCGACTACCAAAAGGGAAACACCCACCTTAAGTTACTCACGGTCCACGCATGCATGACAAATACAACTCATAACACGCTCAATACCAAGCCCTCATCGATCAGACAGACAAATACAAACTACGCCTCTTTCACAAAAAAGCCTCCAGATCCCCGAATACCTACAAGTGAACATCAAGCATCATTCATTGATCAAGATACCCAGGCATTGATTGTCAATCACTCACCGCACAACCAACCCTATTGGGAACAACCTCCTAAAGCTCAGAAGCCTGAGAAGAAATTACAACCCCATTGCTATAACTAAATCATGAACCCGTCATATCCTTCAAGAGATACCTAGCATTCATAAATCTGCATCATCACGCTTCAAAGGAAGGACCCTACAACCACGACACAAACCCATCTGACCACCCAGAAACATCAAGGATTATAACCTCCAGATCCGCACTACACATCACCGGTTCCAACCTAGGCCAACAATTTGATCAAGTTGCCGTTGCAGCACTATCTGACTATGCTACAGCACCACCCTTTCACCAAGATTCACAAAAGCCAAGACCACACACTCTAATGCACTTCGCAGTTCAAAGAACACCCTGAAGATAAACAAGAATACATCCCTATCACACGCAGTACCAATGTCACAGCATTCAGCAACCAAGCTGCCGCTCGCCTATCAAAGCATCTATCTTGGAATCACACTATCGATCCTAGACCAAACTCTACAAGACCCAAGGAATCTATCGATTATCAAACTGGAAATGGGTACTCTACAATATTACAGACCCTGTCAAGAACTTCATACAAAGATCACAGCACAAGCAATCAAGGAGCCATCATACCTCGAACTGATTAGCTTGCGACAACCCACTCTGATCATAGAAAACAACAACCAAAAACATCACCCACTACAGCTCGAGCATCCCTGTCAATTTGAAAGACATCCTCAAGCCTTCGAAATATTCTCAAGAAAACTTGTACATCAAGTATCATCGCACCACAAGAAAGTCTAGGAGACTTAATACATCTTCAATAAAGATGCAACCACTTTTTACAGCAAATTCAAGACCCATCAAAATCTTACCGACAGATCGAAATGAACTACCCCTGAACCTTGAACTTAGACTATGACATCCATGGAACCTACCCAAAATCAAGAAAGAACACACTTCAAGATTTACATAATTCACCAAGACGATATTACCTTCAGAGTAACTCAAGACCAAGTACTGAACAAATAACATCATCCTAAAGAACCATATTTTCTCTAATAAAGAACGCATCTTGTATCACAGCAACCATCATTAACCAAATCATGAAGATCAAGTAACCAGCAACTATCGCACTACAGAGCCCTGATCAATTGAATTAACAACCTAAGGATGCAACAACCATCGGAACCACCGCCACAGGACAACATAACTCACACAAAGTAACCACTATCAAAAACTAAGGATTCCCAGCCATATCCTACCAAGACAGATCAAATCTTGCCACAATGTTACCTACACTTACATCCCAAGGGGATACCCAGGACGACTACATCAATCAGAACCACGAACATATCACAGAGGAATTACTCAACACACACAAGACCACGAAGACCATAACCACTCAAGAAACCAACACCCACATCATAACACACTAACCACGGAATCACGAACATTACCAAACCCACACCACGCACTCTAACCATTAGGATACAAACACTGCGCATCATCAAGAAATCCCAAGGGGATTACTCACTGTCAAATAACACCAAGGACAAACACAATCCCTCTATAGCATTGGATACTACTCTACAATCAAGCACAAGGGATCTTCATATCATCCAAAAAGGGATACTCTGCCTATAGCCCATTGAATGAAACCCTACCAACACTCCAAAGGAATACCAATCAACTAATGATGATCAGGAAACTGCACTAAGCACTACAACCAAGATGACACTCCACCACCAGCAAATCCTACCAGGATCACCCACATACACGAATAACTACCAAGGAGAACCATTCGTCAAGCACTCATTGAACCACAAAAAACAACCCTTCGCACCCAAGACACACTAAACTGCATCCCAAGACGACATCTAATCACCAACATGAACATATCATCCTACATCAAGAAATATCAGGAGACCACTCACTGTCACAGAAACCAAGAACAGCACCATAACACTTCATCGTTGCAGACAACCACCGGTAATTCAGATCACCCCATTCTTCAAGCTACCAACAACCACGACACACTATCAGCCAAACCTTGCATTAAGGTTTACCGCCCAACATCCCCCTTAAGCTTAAACATCCACTTCCACTACAAATCAAGGAACACCTTAAACCACACTGTAATGGTCACAAACATACCATCCAAAAAGATCGTGACACAAGACAACAAACCTTACAAAACATTTCATTGTCACCTTGCTACACTTAACACACCAAGAAACATCACAGGATCACCTTACCACAGAAATCAAGACCAGTCCCACACCACTCCATCATTACGGATGACCACCAGAAATCATGCTTCACGGATCATACGCAAACATCTCATCCAAGAAATTGCTCCGCTAAGACAGCAACCCCCAAAAGCTTCAACTGCTATCTCGCTGCACTCATCTCAAACAAGCCACTACAATTCAAGTTCCTCACTCCAATGACCAGAACAATCACTACATGAACCACCACTTTCAAGCACAACCTGCTCAAACACTCAGTCTTTGCTGACTAGCATCTTCATGCATTTGACAGAAAACATCCATAGAATCAAGAGTTCCATAACAAGAATGACACCATCATACAACCTGGTTAACCACAGTCCACAACCATTCACATCAATGGAACACTTTTACCCTTCCAACACATTAGTCTCAAGACTCCTCTATCGTGCTAAAACGCCATAAACCCATGAACATCACCAAGCTTCACAATATGATCAAATGCACACCTTGGCACTCCCACTAGTAAAGAACCTTGAAATGGACTAAAAAAAATTTTCCACACTATGGTGCCATACCATCCTCCCCAACCTCACGTCATTACACACATCTGTCCAGGCGTACAGATCCTAAAGAGGGGATGCATTCTGAAGAATCCGAAAGCCACGTCTCAAAAAACCCCTAGCACATCATGGATAACAACAAGGATTTAGCCAAAACTCTGACACTACCCACGCTAACGAAGTTTACCCTGCAACTAACCAATCAGTATCCAAGGATGCCATTGCAAAACTAGATCCACCACTTCATCGTGAAACCAAACCTACTAGATCATCAAATGAGTAGAAGAACAAACCCCCAACCGAGTACCTTTGACAAGGAACCATGATGACCCCACTACGTACCCCACCTAGCCACTGAAGAAGTTACCAAGTCCATGCCAAGACAAATTGGATATCCACACCACTTCAACACATAACACGAATGATTACCTTAACTGTCAAAGTCACCAAGACCTGCCAAAAGATCTACTTCTCGTTACATCAACCCGAACACCCCTAGAAACCCAGGAGTATACTATCAAGCACCCTGCCAAGAACTTCCCTTTCCAGAAGATTGTAACTTAACAGTTGAAATAGTCAACCACTACAATAAATGTCATTAATCATTAGCACCAAGACACCCTACAACCAAGAACCTCCATAAGTTGGATAAACGATAGGAATAAAAACCCCGAACCAAGGAATCAAGAGAAGACCCACAGACAAACCTCACTACCCATGGCCCACGGCCCTTAACAAAACCAAGAATCAACTACTAGGCTTATCATCAAGACTACCACTAATCTTCTTGCAATAAAAAGATTAACCAAGACATGAGCCTAGTTTAACACCAAGACCCTTTAGAAGCCACAATGGTCCATCTGAAATTACTACGTCCCCCCCACGACCCTTGTCTACTTCAAGAAAGCTGCACTAAAACAATCTCGGGACCTACTACTAACCGCACTACCTACCTTCTACAATCCAAGGATCACCTACGGACCAACCCTAGTATCGAAGGATTCCTAAAACATCAAGATACTCAGACCCAAGATATCCTACAACACCAAGACATCCTAGAAACTGAGCCATGACAATTGATAAGAGAGGTTACCTTCAAATCAAACTTGTCCTACTACCTTGCAGATAATTCAGGATATCACTACCCAAGTTCAACAAGGAATGACTCTCCCAAATGCACAACTAAACCCTCAATGTCCATCACTCATAAGGAAATCCTGTAATTAAAAAAGGAACAAGAGCCGACTCAAACCTATCGCAAGTAACTACCAACCATACATCGCCTCAAGCAACAAGTACCCCAAGAATAAATCGAACCCAGACTCATAGGTCTGCCAAAAGAACTAGAACGCACTCCCCAATATCAAGAAACATCTTCCTTGTCTATGGAAACTCACCTGCCAAAAAATAATCACGACAAACCAAGGCCACATTCTATCCAAAGAAGACCTACAAAAGTCATACAACGGACATCTCAAGAACAATGAAACCCCAGACCATCAGGACATCCTAGAACCACCTATTCATCACCATACTCTCAGATCCACAGAAACAAGAAAGACATCCACCTAAACCATAACATCCAATCAACGAAATCACGACCTGCCTTGCACTATTAAGAAACACACTCAGGACTGAAATTCACCATCTAACTATAGACCCGTCCAACATTCATAGAGCTATCACCAGACTATGGAAACTAGACTCAAGGCCAAAAAACCTGTCACAAATCAATGCAATGATGCATATCACAGAACCCAAGAAAGGAATCAGCCCATCGAAAACCAAACCGCACCAGCTAAGACTTATAACAATCCCTTCAAGCCCCAAAGAAACCTTCAAGAGGACAAGACCATCTAACCATCCACTGGTCAGAAGCCATAAAAGGCCACTCTGAGGATTTACTTGAAACCAGGAAACGATTCTGTCACAAGTCACCGCAACATCGCATACACCTACCAAAACTACAAACCAAGTCAGACCCTTTCAAGACATCCAGAAGCTTACCATCCACCAAGATGATCAAAAGTCATTGATTCTAAAAAGTCAAACCTGTAACACCACACCCTCCTTTAAGATGTTACCATCCTCTCTTACAACTTACACCTGCAATTACTGGCCTACCCGGCACATCCACCTAACATTCCACAAACCCCTCCTTACCCCTGCAAAGAAACAAAGGAACATAGGCCAGACTATGCGCGATCACCCCCTCGAAATTATCGAAGGAGTAGGATAAACACTATAAGTCAAAAGACGAGACTACCCTGACTCCGAAAACTCTTGAATCCCTGCCTCTGGAACTCATCACGCCTAAAAAACAACTAGTAGAATGATATCATTCCCAACACCCATCACAACACCCCAACCCTCGGAGATGCTGCTAATCATTGCAGGCGCAATAAGCCCTAAAGAGGGGATAATGTGGCGAAGCCACATGGACATGTGACTGTGGGAACAGTCACGTGACCAAAACCATGACTCAGCAGTTACGTGATCCTGGGAACTATCACATGATCAAGTCATGTGACCAAGATAGGAATAACCAGTCATGTGATCGTGGGAACTGTCACATGACAAGTCACATGATAACCATCCCTAAAGAGGGGATAACCAAGATGGACATATTGCACAGCAATACCTTTAGGGATAGATTGCGCAGCAGACTCAACTATTGGTCGCTGGCTAATATCGCTTAGAGAGAGATATGCCATTGGATGATACTTATACCTACCTACGCACAGACCAGCACCCTGCCACCCAGACATAATAGTTGCGCACAGATCACGGTGCACAGACCATGTGCACGGACCTTTTGTAAACAGAACCAAACATTGTCAGTTAGTATATATACTATGCAGAATAGACCGAACAGTCCCCAGACTGTTCTCTTATGACTTCCCCCTCATAGCCTGCCTCTACTTTCTGGCAATCGCCTAGGATATTGACTCTCATATTCGACTTGGTCATTGGACTCGACAGTGACTGACTCGTCCACAGGAGACTTGATACCACATCTACAAGTAATTGATAGAAGACCCTTGCTCCTCTTGTCCCTCATCGTTCTTGCCATCTTACACACTTCGTGCACTGCCCTTGACCCTTCTTGTTAAGGAATCACTACACCACGTGCTGCCAGTAGTGAGTTCCTCACATAACTCCTATGCAGGTGACATGCAACGCAAGCATGTTGGCATCTGCTGATCATATTTTGGTGGGGCCACACTCTTCGCCGTTGGGGAAATGGTGATGAGCTAGGAAGCCAGTCTATGGGGAACAAACACCCAAAACAAACCAAACACACTCCCAGAGTCAGCAGCAAGTTCAAGGGGGTGTAAAGTGCTGCCTGGTATTGCGCAGGTATCTGTGGAAGACCAAACTTTGCAAGAGGGTCCGTCTAGGTCCTATGGACTTGGGACTAGCTTCGCTAAGGGCGTGGATGTGTGCGACAGTCCTAGGAATTACTGGACTGGTCTGGAAGGATGATGGAACACGGCCTACCATGCATGCTTGCGCAGACTTCGCTACTTCGCAACCTTGGCCACACTGGACCTTGGAAGGGTCTCCTGAATTTGCTAAGGGCGCGGACATGTGCAGCACCCTCGGGAGGCAAAGGAGAACTACACTGAGCTCTTTAGGGACTCTGCACTGAGAGGGAAAAAGGGGGACTCCTTATTCACTGGCTTGTCTGTATGTAGTTACAGGGCCTATATACTAAGGCTGACAGTTCTAGGAACTGTAGAGAGGGAATAAGGGACTTGAAACCCTGCAAATGTCCAGATGCTGCTGCCACTGGGGTGTGGGAAAGCGCTGGAAAAGCGAGCCTCATGCAGGACAAGTGTGGCAAGTTAGGTGAGAGGCATGTTTGGTGCCGGGTAAGGTGTGAGGGGGATGTTGTCGAGTTCGTCCATGCTACACCATGGTGGTCCAAGTAGGGAAAATCACGGGTAACCCGTGGGTCAAAAAATGAAACCCACACCCGCCCTGCGAAAAACCCACACCCTTACAGCGGGTTGTGGGTTTCCCACTCTCATGGGTGTGGGCTTTCACACGGGATTTGAGGGATCTGGCGGGTACCTGCCATGTAAGGTGTCACAGGTTGATGTACATTGATGTATTATAAACAAACAGGTGGACATGTATCTCAGAGTATGCATTGCATTATAATCAACCAAGGAAGTGGAATTATGGTAAAATGAAGTACATTGTTTGGGGATAAACTGTTAAGGTACAAAATAATACTTGAAGTAATCATGCAGGCCTCTGCAGGGTATGAAACTTTGTGAGCATGTCCAAATAGGCCTTATACTTGTGGCCCTCACACTGCTAAGTCTGCGCAAAAGTGCAGTGGTGTCGAGAAAGAGAGGAAGGGGGAGTGTTTGGTGTTTGGTAATTTGCGATGCGGATGGCCTTGCACTGCCGTGCACATCTTGTAATTTTGTATCCGGGGCCACACTATGTCTGTAAAGATATACCTAAGTTTTCTAAGGCTGCAGATGCGTGCAGCACTCTCAGGACTGGAGGGAGTGAGCCGCACTCAGCTGTGTACCAGTGAAGGCCATGTTGAAGCGTGGGAAAGCGGCAGGAAAGCGGCCTGATGAAGCAGAAATGCAGATTGCCACATTACATAATAGTCTGATTTCTTGCAACAGCAGAGCTCAGTGCACCTCAGTTCTCTCACTCTCAAGAGTGCCGCATGCATCCGCGGCCTTAGAAAACTTCGGAGCATCTGTATAAACATAATGTGGCGCCGAATACAAAATTACAAGACGTGCATGGTGGTGCAAGGCCATCCACATCGCAAATTACCAAACACCAAACACCCCCCCCTTCCTCTCTTTCTCGACACCGCTGCACTTTTATGCGGACTTAGCAGTGTGAGGGCCACAAGTACAAGACCTCTTTGGACATCCTCACAAAGTTTCATACCCCGTGGAGGCCTGCACAACACCTTTCTAAGTGCTCTTCTCCCCCTCAGAATTTGCAACCCACTTATAGATAGAGTGTTTAAAGTTTGAATGTTACTGTACATGCTTAAATAGTGTAGTCTTGCAATATATGGGCCATAGGTCTTTATATACACTCAGAGGTAGGGTTTGAGTGGCAAAAAAAAAACCCATGTGGGTATTTTCCAACCTGCACTATGGGTGAGGGTCAGTTGCAGGTGGAAATTTCAAACCTGTACCTGCCCCACCGGCAACCTGCCCTGCCAAACCCGCAGGTATGCCCAACCCATGATTATCCCTAGGTCCAAGGCATTGGATCCAAACATATCATCACCCTGATCAATTTCTGTAGATATGAAACAAACCCTAACCCTGAACCATAGGGTTTAATATTATATAAAGGGGTGTCGGTTCCTGATGTTGCCTGCCTTACTACCCAACTGTCCCAAGAATGCCCAATGGAACAATAACAAGCCAACAGATACAATTACAAACCCCAGACAATCTGTATCAATAGCTCAAACACCAAGAAATCCAGAAGACAGCCCACACTGTCACATCCTATGCATTTACGATCAAGGGAATCACACAACCCTGGCACTGAAATGAGTCCAAACCACATAACCCAGATCCTGATTGGAACTTACCTCTGTCCATAAGGTGTACAAGCTAGCCTTGCCCCAGAGAGCCAGTTACAGATTGTCTTTGCCTAAAGAGCAAAGGGTGTTGGCAATAAGGATGTGTAATATAAGGCTGTGAGGGCAGGATCATCTTCCATTTGCTTGCAGTTGTCTTGCGCCAAAGGTCAAGAGGTAAACATTGAACATATTGAACATCCCTAATATCATAAAGACAAGATTTTGAAATGATGAGTCACAACTCGCATGGCATTGCTGACATACAACTCGCATGTTAATCACGTGGCCACCGGACCAGACCCTCCCTTAACAGAAAATTTGATATGATGACTCTCTACTCATGTGGCATTGCTGACACACAACTCGCGTCCTTAATCGCGTGGCGATCATCAGACCCGACCCTCCCTTAATAAGAATGCTGAAAGACAAATGACGACGATTTCAATCAAGACATGTGACGTTTTCTTCCTCTCTCAAAAGCGAGACAACTGTCGGAGACCCCTATTTACCCTGTGTACATATTGAAAATCGAGCTCGCGTGGTTCATTCCTCCCTAGCTCGCTTATTTAATGTCATGCTAATTGTCCTTCCATTCACCTTACTGATGTGCTACATACATTTGGGTACTATAAAGTACATGTATCTACACCTGAGCACCCTTGCGCATTTGCCTCAAATCCCACTCGTTTCCTGCATGCACTGCCATTTTTCCAAGTTTCAACAATTGTCCCACCTTACAATCTAACGACAATCTAATGCTTTCCGGATCACCATTAGACATCTCTCCAGTGTCTGTACTTTCTTTCATGGCTTATATTTTGCTATCGTGTCGTACAGAAGAAAAGATCGATGATGTGTGTAAGCAAGTGTGAGGAGCCTTAATCATTATTGTTAAAAAAAAAACTGTGCCACATCCTCTTATATCTTACTCTACATCACTCTACATGATGAAATTGTGTAATAATATTATAGTTATTCCAACTTAGGTCAGATGGATCACTATAGTAGTAAAACAGATAACCATTAATGTAGATGGCTGGCTTTGAGGGCTGGCTTCCTCTTTGGGGCTTGCTTGGCTCTCAGGGGCTGGCTTGGCTCTTGGTGGCTTGCTGGGCTTTCTACTCACTGGGGCTTTCTTGGCCTCGGACTGGGGGGCTCGCTCGGCTAGCTGGGCCCGGGTGTAGCATGGGCCACCGCTAGTCTACTATAATATAAATGTGCTAATTGGAAATTGGAAGGACAAAGCCTCCCCATTGGTTAGACAAACATGCAAGACAAAGACACAATGCCATTGGTCGAGACAGAGACACCCCTATCATAACTGAGTCCGTCACTGGCATCGCCACACATTCTATTTCGACAGCCCCACAAACATCACATCCTACAGTATTTTGTCGACTTCCTTTGGCATTTGAGGCTACTTGCCATAATCATCATGAAGCACGGTGACCAGATTTTTGCCTACCAAGCACAGTTTGGTGCAGAGGTACAGATGACACAAACAGAACTGGCAGATGACTGGTCACGATACCATTCTTCGACTCCATTTCCCTTTACTTTGAGAAATGTACAGTACACATTAGTGCTTTAAGGTCCAGTCTTATGGACTGGAAAAAGACTGGAAACTAAACTGGACTGTAACCGGTGGAAACCGGACTGTCAGTCACAGTCATTCCATATAAGGAAGTTTCTATTTTCGGTTTAAGTGAATCTCATTCATTTTTAAAACTGAGAAAAACCAGTTAGAATCGATCTTAGACTGGACTTTCAGTCCATCTGTTAGAGCCTCCTACTTCCTAGTCTCACTGATCACTTAATATATTGACTGTGCTCAAATTATGGGAAAACAAGATACATTAGATGGTAGATAAGTAATACAGCAAAAAAATGTGCTTAAGGTAGTCATGCATGCCTTTGCGGGGCATATAACTTTGATAGTATGTTGTTCTAGGTCCTATATTCATGGACCTCACACAGCTAAGCCCGCAGAAACGTGCAGTGGTGTCGGAAAAGAGAGGAAGCAGGGCTGCACTGAGCCCAGTAATTTGCCACGTGACTGGTCTTGCACCACAACGCACGTCTTGAAACGTTGTATACAAGGCTGTACTGGGACTCTTAATGTTTTCCTAAATTTTCTAAGGCTGTGGACATGTGCAGCACTCTGAGGACTGGGGGGACTGAGCTGCACTCAGCTCTATACTTGGAAAGGAAGGGACTTCTTTTCCAGGCACTGCTGAAGCGCGGGAAAGTGGCAGGAAGGCGGCCCAATGAAGCAGAAACACTGATAGCCACATTACATAATAGTCAGATTTTCTTTGGTGCGACAGCCAGTGCAGCTCAGTCCCCACACTCCTGAGAGTGCCGCATGTGCCCACGGCCTTAGTAAATTCAGCAACATTTTAAAAGACACCTTTCAGCCCTATCTATGAAGTTTCAAGACATGTGTGGCAGTGCAAGACTGGCTGCACTTCAAATTACCAGGCTTAGTATCCACCTCCTTCCTCTCCACTTCGACACCACTGCACCTCTCCGCGGACTTAGCAGTGCGAGATCCATGGATACACAATGTCACCGCTGCTACTAGCAACCGCAGTGGTGTGGATTCTGCGTAGTACTTGAAGTAGAAAGAGCTAAGGGCTCAGCCCCTTAGATGTGTCTGAGTAAGGGTGCGTAGCCTCTGTACGTTATACCAGAGGTTCCCCTTGTGAAGTAGAGAACTCGAGCGGAGAGAAGAGGGTTGTGGTCACTAGCCTTGTATTCTGATAGACAGGAGACTCAACTTGGAGCTTCCCAATCCAAGTTGAAGTCATATAAATACATCTCTGGCAGGACTAATGGAGATGCGAACCCGTAGACGGAGATATCAGTATGGGGCAAGTAACTAATTCAACTGTACTACCCGACTGTCCCAAGAATGCCCGACGAAACAATATCAAGCCGATGGATACAATTACAAACCCCGGACAATCCGTATCAAAGCTCAAACACCGAGAGATCCAGAAGAGCAGCCCGCACTGCTATCAATCCTATGCATTTAGTTTCACAAGCCGACGATCAAGGGAATCACACGACACAAGTCACCAAAACGAAAACAAACCCTGAAGCCCGGATCCTGAATGGAACTTACCCCTGTCCGTAAGGCATACAAGCTAGCCTTACCCCAGAGAGCCGGTTACACCACACCTCTTCCCAGACAAGTTGACCCTTCAACTTACCACGTGCCCCATAGCGCCTCCCACTGGTTGTCGTCGAGGGCGTCGGGCATGAAGATGTCGTCATGTGGGGGAGCCAGAATGGGGTTGAATGTTTGCTGACCATCGTACGCCTCGGGCAACTCGGGGTGCATTGGGACCGGTGAGGGAGAGGAGTGGCTGTGCGACGCGGCCAAGTCTTGCGAGTTCAAGATGTCCTCTTGCAGCTGCAAGGTCCTCAGCGGTACTGCGCGCTTCTGTACGCAAGGCGTTGATGCGCAGAGCAAAGTCGAGCTGGAGGTGATGGCAACGCCGGAATCGAAGGACCTCTGCCATGAGTCCCCAGTTACCAGTGTCTTGCACGCGCTGCACAAGCGGGGCGTAGAGATAGGGAGGTCCGGTAAGGAGGCGGAGGAGCCAAGGGGGAAGGGGTCGGTAGGGGTCATCGTCGTCATCATCCGGTTCTGCGTATATCTCTCCGACTGTTGGCGGATCGTCTGGTCCGTTACTCCGAGGGAGGCCCTCAACACGGCCGTCAGAGAGTTGCCGGACCCACCAGGCAACCGTGACTCGTCCCCCATCGGAGATGAGGAAGGATGGGGCCCTCCGGCTGTCGTTACGGACGAAGCCAGGGGGTGGTTCAGGTCGGGGGAGAGAGGCCAGGTATTTGGGGAGGCGGGCTTCGAGGTACTCCAATCGTTCGAGCCGGGCCTCCTGGATGGCGTGGAGCCGTGTCTTGACCCTAGATCGCTCCTGTATTGTGGCCACGAGTCCCCTTGCGATGTCGACGGCGGTGGCAGTGTCTGGGTTGAGCTGGAGGGCGATGTTAGCTGTCCCTGGGGAGATTGGGCGTGGCAAATCATGGAGGGGGACCGATAGATTAGTGGGATCGGCTTCGCTCCCTGATCCAGGGGTGGATGGCGGGGTTGGCGTGGGAGTGCGTGGTATGTACGCCACTTCAATCTCCGGGTTTCAGATCGCCAGGGTGGGCGTTGGGGATCGTCCTGGTACCCCTGGGCCCAATAATGCCTGGCTCTCTCCAGTGTCATAGTAGCCAACTCATTCATCAACTCCTCCTCCTCCGCTTCCCTCCAGTATCTCTTCGATGAGGTGGGAGATTCGCTCATTGGCCATGGGCTAGTAGGGGTGGTGCCAAGGGCAGTAGTTGAGGAAGCACCAGTAACGGCTAAGGAGGGCGTGATCGGTGGGGAGGTTATGCTGGCAGCGGAAGAGGGCAAGGTGGGCAGGTTCGTCTGGTTCAGGGTGGAAGCTCCTTTCTGCAAAGATATGCCGAAGTCCTGGTGATGCGTTGACCAAGGCCTTGACTGGGACTGTAGGGATACCGGATTCCATTGGAGAAAGGAGGTTTCGCCAATTGCTTTTATCTGTTCTAAGGGGGTGTGGCGGTGGTACTTCTTTATTAGGTCAGGGGCATGTACATTGGTCTCGGGTTCCCAGGTGTTGTCAGATTCCGGCCATCCTTCCCACTTGATGAGGTATTCCAGTTGCTTCAGGCGCTTTCGCCACCTGTGATTAATGATTCGTTCCACTACGTATTCCTGTTGCCCCTCAATCAATTCCGGAGGTGGTCGGGTAAAGTTTGGTCCATGCTCGGCATTTTCGGTGTAGGGGAAAAGCAATGAGGCGTGGAACACGTTATGAATGCGCCATGAGATGGGCAGTTCCAGCTGATACGCCACCAGGCTAATTTCCTTGATAATTCAGAACAGTTCATATCTCTTGGGGGCCAACTTAGTCTTTTGGTGGCGGATCAACAGGTTGGTTGCATCAAGCCACACTTGATCATTGATCTGATATTGCAATGCGATTGGTTGTCCCTGCTTTGCCACTTTGTTGATGACATCAATGGCCATTTCTCGTTTCTCCTTCATGATGGTGATGCACTGTTGCGCCTCATGGTTCTTTGATGGTTGCGCCGTCGGAGGGGAGACATTGATTTCATAGCCCAATAGGATTTGATTTGGGGATAGCCCCGTGGTCTCATTTCGTCAGTTGTTGTGTACAGCCGTTGCTACAGGTATCCAGTGCATCCAATCCTCCGGGGATGCGGAGGTAACCAGGCGGAGGTATTGTTCAACCCATTGGTTCTTTCGTTCAGACAAGCCGTCCGTCTGAGGGTGAAATGCTGTGGAGAGGTTTTGCTGGATGCTGAGTTGTTCATTGATCCCTTTTGCGAAGTGGGAGGTGAATCTAGGGTCACGGTCGCTGATGACCTTGCGTGGTAGGCCGAACCATTTGTAGACGTTTTCTAAATATAGTTGGGCGATGTCTGGTCCTGTGATCGTGGTGGTGCAAGGGATGAAGACCGTGGCTCTGCTACATCCATGGTCAACAATGGTTAGTATCGCGTCCTTCCCCTTGTGCTTGGGTAGGCTGGTAATGAGATCCATGGCTACTTGTTGAAAGGGGAGCGTTCCATCCTCCGTCGGGATTCGGAACGCTGGAGTTTTCTTCCAATGGGTCAGGATCTTGTTTTGTTGGCAGGTGGCACTGCCCTTGATGTAGTTGGCGATCCATTGATTCATTCCTGGCCATGTGGTGTGCTGTTTGGCTTTCCGGATGGTTTCATCTCTGCTGGGATGCCCAGCGGTGGGGTGAACGTGTACTAGGTTCATCAGCGCCCGTTTGTCTTGTTCATCCAGTGTGATGTGGTTGATAAATTTGTCTGATGGGAGCATCGTCACTGCTTGGTTGTCATTCTTCCCTTCATCAGCGTCGTTTGGTCGTGACAGGGCATCGGCCGAGGTGTTGGTCTTCCCTGGTACATATTTGATATTGAAATCGTACTCCTGTAGGTTGGCGTGCCATCGGGCTGTTCATCAGTTTAGGTTCTTCGGGGATTTCCAGTACTGGAGGTTTGCGTGGTCCGTTAGTATGGTAAATGGTTCTTTTGTCCATCCCAGATAGGGTCGCCAATGGGCCAGGGATTTCATGATAGCGAGAAGTTCCCGCTCATATATATCGTAGTTTCGTTCGGTGGGAGTGAAGGTTGCCGAGTAATATGCTATGGGGTGCAGCTTAGGTTTGAAATTACGGGTGGTGTCAGTTTTGGTTGTGAGGGGAGCTCTGGGTTCTGCCGCCTGTGAGAGTACGGCGCCCACGCTGTATGCAGATGCGTCAGTTTGGAGGTAAAATTGTTTCTCAAAGTCAGGTTGAGTGAGGACGGGTTGGGAGCACATGAGCGTTTTGAGGTGGGAGAATGCGTGGTCCTGCGCAGGGCCCCAGTGCCAAGTTGTGGTTTTCTTTGTGAGGTCGAGGAGTGGTCGGGCAATTTTAGAGTAGTCCTTAACGAAATAGCGATAGTAACCAGTGAATCCAAGGAATTTTCGGATGTCGGTGGGTCTGCGCGGGATGGGCCATGTGGCGACACTGTCAAGTTTTGAGGGGTCCATTCAGAGGGAGTTGTTGCTGACGATGACGCCAAGGTATTTGATTTCAGGTTGGGCGAAGGTACATTTTTCGGGTTTAAGGTAGAGGTCATGTCGCTCCAAAACATCGAGAACGTGGTGGGTAAGTCGTTCATGTCGCAATCGGTGTTGTTCGTTGGTTTCTCCTTTGAGGGGCTTCGTATGGATCGCGATATCATCCATATAGACCAATAGCCAGCCCTGTGCTACCTCTGCGCGGAAGATGGTATTCATCATCATTTGAAAGGTGGCTGGGGAGTTTGTGAGGCCGAAGAACATTACAGTCGGCTCAAAGAGGCCTTCTGGTGTAAGGAATGCGGCCTTCCATTCGTCGCCTGGTTTAATCCTGATGTTATTATACCCCCATCGGACGTCAAACTTAGTGAACAAAGTACAACCGCTGAGTCGGTCAATGGTCTGGGGAATGAGGGGAGATACGTTGCGGTTCTTCTTGGTCCATTTGTTGATGGGGCGGTAGTCTTGGACGGGGCGTAGTTTACCGTCCTTCTTTTTGACGAAGAAGAAGTTGGCGGTGTAGGGGCTCCAGGATTCTCGAATGGTTCCTCGTCGTAGGTGCTCCTCAACAAAGCGGTGCATTTCCTCTTGTTCTGCGTGGTTGAGGGGTAGTAGGTGGGCAGGTAAGGTTGCCGGGGCATCGGGGAGTAGTTCTATTGCGTGATCCCAAATGGTATGTCGTGGTAGGCGTTGTGATTGCTCTTCGTCGAATACCTTCTTGTGTCTGGCAAAGGCTGGTGGTATCGTTTCGCTAGTCTTTCTGTCGTTAGTGGGTTTGGGGTGGATGGTCACTGATCCGATGTAATATCGTCCGCTTTCCAGTTGCTTCTGGCGTCGGGGTACATTCTTTTAACGAGGGACAAACCAGGCCTTATCAGTGTCTGGGGCTCGGAAAATGATGGGTAGTTGAGTGTGGTCGATCCACCCTTTGGCCCAGTCAATGTTGGGTTGCACTGCCGCGAACCATGAGTATCCTAATATTGCTTGGTTTTTGCCTAGGTCCATAAGGAAAAATCGGAGAGTGGTGCGCTTAGTTCCCGTGGTGACTTGTAGGTCCGTATAGTATTGCAGTTTTCCTGCTTTATTTTCTGTGTTATCCACGTTGTAGAGTGTCCTTGGTTCATCTAGTTGTTTGATGGGAAGTCGTAACCATTTCGCGAGGGAGAGGTTAAGGAAGTTTTCGGTTGCGCCTGAGTCGATTAAGGCGACGATTTCGGCCCTTTTCGCTTTTGTCTGAGTATAGCAGCGGACTGTCATTGATTTTCGTGCTGAGATATATACATCGTTTTTAAGCGTTCGTCTAATTAAGGCCGACCTAATTAGACTGTTTAAAAATCCGATTGTGGCCCTTGACCTAGTTCCTGGATGAGCTGCTTCCTATCGTTGAAGGTCATAGAGTCCATTTGGCTTTTTATGTGAGCTACACGGTCGACCTCCGGTTCCTGGTAATTGTCGCCATATGGGTCTTCTGGTTCAAAGTCTATGAGGTTAATCCTCCTCTTGTCCTTCCTGATTGGGTGATTTGAGCATTCCCTGACAAAGTGACCTTGTTGGCCACACTGGAAGCAGGCCCCATTATGAGGGGCGGGAGGCGGCGCTGCGAGGTTGATTCGTCCTGGTCCTCGCCTTGGGGGTGTTCGGTTCTGCCCTAAGTCCATAGGAACTGGTTGGTTATTCATCCATCTAGGTGCATTTGATGAGTTATATACGGGTTGTAGGGGTGGCCTGAAATTTTGCTGAGGTCGGTTGTGATCGTAAAATGGTCGTGGTGGTCCCCTTTGCTGGAACCTCCCTTGTCCTTGATAGACTGAGGGGAAGTGCGTTTTTACTCCTTTTAGTGCTTGTTGTTGGGCTAAGATTTGTTTTACTTCGTTTTGCGCTTGCACACTTTGGATGGCCCTTTCCTTGATGTCTGGGTAAGTCTCCACCGTAGGGGCTCTCTTTACATCCCTGAGCGTTTCAGGGGTTAACCCCACAAGGAATTGTCAGATCGTCTCGGCGTTTCCAGTGGTGTAGTTGGCTAATCGGGCCAGTTCTTCGAATTTGCTAATATATTCATCGATCTGATCTCCTTTCATGGCATGAGTCTGTAACTCCGTTCATGCCCGTTCTTCCTTGGCTGTGTCTTGGAATTGTGCTTCGAATTCGTCCAGGAATTGCTCCCAAAGGGCTGGGACATTGTCCACTGCTGGGTTTAGGCGATCCAGGAATCCCCCAGCGTCGCGTACCCATCCTGCGACCCGAGGTCCTTTCATATGCGTGAGGGTAAATGCTATCTTCTTCATTGGCAAGTCATGTCCAGCAACGTCGCTATTGAGCCGGAAATACATCTTCACATCTTCGATAAATGCGTCGGCTTTCGTTCTATCTCCATCAAAAGGATCGGGTCGACTTCCCATGGTTCGTACATCGGCTGCAGCAGGTACTGGTATCAGTGGATTGGCAGGTCCCCCGCCTCCTCCTCCTCCACCTCCTCCTCCACCTCCTCCTCCACCCCCTCCTCCACCACCTCCTCCTCCTCCTGGGTTAGAGGGAGGAAGTCGTTTAAAGGCTTGGTGGAAGGCGGTGCGAAGGGACTGGACAGTGGCAGGAGTTCCAGACTGAGTCGTCGGGTTTGAGGAGGTTCCTGTGGTAGTCTGAGTGGTTGTTGTTGTAGTCATTGCGAGGAACGTTCGCTGCTGGGGTGGTGGGTTGCTTGTCATTCTTGGTGCCGCTAAGAAGAAGTTTCTCTGTTGCGGGTTGCTCGGGTTCTTTTGATTTGTACTGGACTATGTCTGATCGCGGCGTCGATCGGATCTCTTTCGTCGTCTGATGGTTCCTCCCCTGGCTCTTGGGGGTTCCCTGATGGGCTGGGCACTCTGTCGTCTTCGTCTAAGACATCTCTCTGGTAGGCTGGTGGGGAGTCTGGCTTTGGCGCACATCTCAAAAAGTGACAAAAGTTTACCTGACAATGTAATGTTATTTAAGGTCCACATTTTTTACCTAGTCAACCTTTTTATCAGTCAGCCTTATATAACAATCATCTCACTTAATAAATTAGGTAAAGTCTAATAATAATGGCCATATCTACCATATACTTGAGTTCTTATAAGGTTTAGCCAGCTTGTAAGAGTTATATAAGGTTCACCATGTAACACTCCCATTATATGGAACTTATTTTCATACCAAGATTGTGCATATTGTAAGGTCTGGTAAGGTCCACCATGTAATACTCCCATTATATGGAAAGAATTGTCATACCAAGATTGTGCATATTGTAAGGCCTGGTAAGGTTCACCATGCAATACATTGTTATATTAAAATTGTGCATATTATAATAATATGCTACCATATTACCTCATTTGTCTTAATATACATTGTCACACCATAGTATGCATATTATAAGGTTTGGTAAGGTGCTACCAAATTACCTCATTCATCTCATATTATCATAGTAAAAGATAAAGGACAAAAATTATAAGTATAAGAGGATATAGGCTTTACACATATACAGTACAGGTTGGGCTAAACGATGCCACACCTGTAAACTCACAGTGGTGTCCACTCTCTGGCCTGTCTGCCGTCGCACTGTCATCAACATCTGACAATGATGGTGATGACAATAACAATAATGGCACTTTGACATCGATGAAGCAGCCGCCGCGCAGGAGTATAGCATGATTGATGACAGCACACCAGATTGGCACGGTCTTCGAGAGCACATTGAGGAGGCGTTTACCCACACGCGTCGAATCTACGAGAATGAGCCTGGGACACAAAAAGAGAACTTGTTCAAAATTTTTATTTTCTATTCAGAGGAAAGTAAAGGAGGTCATGGTGACGTACCCGCTGTGGGAGGCAGCAATGGCTAGTAGACGGACATTCAGGCGGCGGAGGTTGAAGGACCAGTTTTCATTATGACCATCGGTGCTCTTGAAATACGCATGCACCAAAGGATGCACCTGCAAATAACATCCCATCGGTTAATGCTCAGAAGGGGGTCATATACTGTAGCAGAAGAGGGATGTACGATGGCTGGGTCAGTGTACCAGGCTCTGCAGCAGAGGTTTGCTGTCCATGGAACATTGTTAGATGGCAGGAGGAAGAGGAAGGGAAAAACCATACTGCACGAGTAAGGGATTTGTGACCTTGTTGAACTTGAGGCAAGAAAAGGTACGGCCCAATTTAGACATCCTGTGCACCTCACAGGATACCTGGGATTGAGGTGACGTTCCAAATCCCAAATACTATGATGTAAAGATTAAACATATTATCAAGTAAAAATTCCAGCAGCAGTGCCTGGGTGTTCGCTTCAATAAAGGCGACCTGAGGCGCTGTGGGGTGCCATCATCAGTGCAAGGAACAGGAAAAAAAAACACCTCCGAGACAGCGACGCACGCACTGTTAGGTCACCATATTGGAGGGCGTGAGCACCACAAGTGTGCCAAGAGCGTCGGATTGGGATAGAAGAGAAGCTGGTGTGAAGCCCCAGCGAGAATAGCTTCTGTGGTTGGGATGGTTTGAGGAATTGGAAGTGAGGAAGCATATGCGCAGAGGGAGCGCAGAGAAGAGAAGGCTTTCACGACACCAACATGAGCGTCCTTGGCCGGCGAATTCTTTGCCCTGTCTGGTGTCGTGGTCGTGTTGAAGAAATGTGGTGTAGTCAAATTTTGCATTTTTAAGTCCGCAACGCTTTTCTCCGAGTCTGCTGTTTTTGAATTCAAATGACAGCCCTACGGTACGCGGTATATTATGGCGGGATTCTGTATCAGGAGTCTATTCCAAGTTACCCATGTCTGACGATGACAAGTTTTAGGTTTCTCATTTTCAGAAGGTGCGTACTACTGGTCTCATTTCTATACTATCGTGATAATCCCCTCCTTTTAGTTATCTACTTTGTCGCTCCTCCTTCACGCAGTGGTGTCATCGCTCGTTTGGGTGACGTGCACAAGCCATCCGAGTGGCCACAGTTTTCAAAGTCTTCTCTCCAGGATTCGTTTGTACGAGATGGGCGTCGCGTTTCTACCAACCCCGTTCTGAGCATCAATGACTTGTCCGTTAATAATAAACTCGGTGGGACCGTCTCAGCTTCTGCCACTGCACACCTTCCTTCGCATGGTCAAGCCCTTACCGCTCTTATTCAAGTACCGAGCTCGCATCGTAGATCTCCCCTTGCACCCTCTGATGGGATGTCTATCACTATGCGTTCCGTTCCTGCTACTCCGTTGGCTGCGATTTCCACCTCTATCCCATCTCATCTAGCCAAAACGCCTGGCACAGTGGCACACCAATTTCTCCAGAGACGCAGAACCTTGGTGCACGTCTGACTCCTCAAGGGACGCATCAACTTGGAGATAATCCGATGAGCGGTGACCCGCAGTCTTTACTCTCAAAGTTGCCTGATCATGGACAGTATGACAATTTTGAGGCCGGTTAGGACGACCCTCTCCATGTGAGTCCTTATTGACTCACACCGTCCTTTAGTTGTCACGTTCTTGTGCAGCCGTACAGTGGTGATGCTGCAGCGTATGGCCTAAATAATGGCGTTGGCAACTCCCTCGATGACCGTCACTTTAAGCACTTCACCCTCATCGAAAGATGTCATGTACGTGCATCACACGCTGACACGCCTAGCTTCTACCCAACCCTCCTGTCCTAAACCTTCTTCCTTTTCTGTAGCATTGCAGAAAGTGTGGTGGCACCTTTTGCTGTGCCTGCACTTCACATTCAACACCCCTCCTCAACGCGATGATGCTTCCCTTTGTGTACCCTCCCCATGGTACACCCATTACTACTTATGCATCTCCTACCTCACGTGTTCTCCAGAGTGAGTCGCCGGTGGCCACAACCATTCCGAGAAATTCTTGACCAGTGCCCTAGAACGATGGCGTCAGGCCATGAACAATGTGCCTCTGCTTTATTTTCAAATGCGCCGATGATACTACAGAGACATTTTTCGGGAAGTAAAGCATAAATTTCTTCCCCTTCAAATGCATATTATAACTGATCGTCATAATCGCGGCTCTTGAAAACGATATATAGCGTCCAACGCAACTCTCGACGGCGGGGTCGGCAGTCCCTAATCACTTAGACAAGAGCTGGGAACTCCGTGCTATAGAGATTGAAGGTAGACCGCTTTCATCATTATTCGTTAACATGCTCCGTTGCTGATCACACACTATTCCCAACCCTGGCACTCAGAGCAACATCAAAACCGTCAATGGGATCACACATCCAACAGGTAGGACGAGGCAAGTTAGTTGAAGAGGGCGCCTAGTACTCTGGCTAAAAAGACTGCTGAAGCGAAGAAGAGCTTTTAGAGAGGCACGGCTTGAAGCTTCCCCAGTAATTGAGACCATCTGAGTCTGCTGTATCTACGTACAGTAATGATAATGTACGCTGGTGTAGGTGCATAGACGGCTGTCACGGGCCGGACTATGGCGTGCGAATGGTAGGAGTCCGTCTCACCTTACCGGCATGCACCATGCTTGTATTATAGCACGCAGAGCAGCTTGCCGTGCTAAACCTCTGGCACGAAGTATGTCTTCTAAGCCAAGCCCCCAAACGCCACCATATGACTTTGTTCTTCCGCCCAAAACGCTGCGCGCACTCGTCTCTCTATACCAGCCCAAAACATTTATTACTCCCGAAAATCTCGACGAGGCAATCGACCGCACATTCGCCGAACCTCCCAGCGTACGCGTATTCGGGAACCACAGGCTGGTCTACTGGCCCTCGCTCCGTCTGGAAGTCAAGGAGCGCGATCGCCTGTCTAAGTTCGGTCTGCCCGAGACGCTCAACTCGGTACTGATTTCGGAGACGGATAAACTGGGTCTGGAGCTGTTGCAGGACACGTGGGGGGATGTTGAGTGATGGCTGAAGGGAGAGGATTCGGAGGAGGGACCCGTTTTTTGAGGTACGTCTGTCCAACAGACACGTTCCTTCTTTGTACACATTACTACTACTTTCTCCAGCTGTCGCATTCAATAAGCATGCGATCAACGTCTACTTTCCCCGTTGCCAAATTCACTGTTTACGATCCTCTTGAATTGTTCGACCTCAAGGCTTCAAGTGCAAAAATACCGCTTTCCTGATTGCCAGAACCGCATCGATCCCATCCCAGAAGGTCTCTACCTCCGCGCGGTTATCAAGCCACTGTATCGCTTCATTTGTGATCAGGGCTATGAGTCTGTTGATGGCAAGCTTGTGCGATGAGAACGTGATCACAATCGCATCATTGGTTATGATGATGTAAACTAGTTGTTCTGTTATCCAGAGGGGATTGTTCGCATTGTGCTTGCAGATAAGGTACGTCTAACCTTATGATCTGGACCAATTAGTGTTAATATTTTTTTTCAGACTCGTCTGGTCGACATTCCACCAGCACAGCGTTTCATGCGTTTCGACCGCACCGACTGGAACCGCGCATTCTTCAAGATGTATTACGAGAAGCGTTCGTTCGGGCATTTGCTCGTCAACTTCAACCACATTTGGGTCATCCATATCTCGTTTTGATTCTACACAGCATACAATGTCCCGACCATATACCAGCCGAAGCAAGGCCACTCGTCTGCTTTGACATGGTCCGCAACGGCGCTTGGGGGTGCGGTTGCAACCATCATCATGGTCCTTGCCACCTTCGCAGAGTTTTCGTACATTCCCACGACATGGAACAATACATCCCACCTCACATGTCGGTTTCTTTTTCTCCTTTTAACCCTAGCTATTACGGCTAGTCCTACCTTCTACATTGCCATTGTGACAAATCAGCCGGGCGGCAGGGGGTCCCTCTCTCATTCTCGGTATTGCCCAGTTTTTCATCTATCGGTGCGACCCTGCTGTTTGAAATCATGCCTTCTGGTCGGATGTTTGGCGACCGGGTTGCGAGCAAGTACCTCACATCTCAAGCTTTCACGGCCAGTTATCCGATCTTACCTTCTCAAGCGCGCCTGGGGAACGTCGTCTTGTATTCGGCTGCAAGTTCACGGAATCGTATTTTCCTAACCCTTGCTTTCGCGATCCAATCCGGGCCATGGCCGGAATGAAGGTCACGAGAAATTGTTTGGTGATTCTCTCTGCGGTAACCACGCCATTTTCAGCCTTACGATCATGTTTATCACGGACCTCGTCCTCTTCTGCCTGGACACGTTGGTTTCGAGGAGTCGATGCGATACAAGAAGCTCATGAATGCACAGCGCTCTGGTCTCAGCCAAATCGCCAACCATCGTTTCATGCTCTGGTGGAGTCCAACCATCAATTGCGCGAATGTCTATGTTGGCTTCCAGGTGCAACTGGATCTGACGACCCTATTTTCATGTGCGGCCAGATTATCTGTGACCGACGACTTCAGTTATGCTGATGTTGGCTTCCACAGGCACGGCAAAATCCCGACTCTAAAGATTAGTTTGATCCAGATCTTCCGTGTCCATTTGTGGAAGAAGAGTAAGTTATTCACTTCTCTTATTAGATTGACGTGTCTTATACCATATTATAGTTCACGAGAGTGTTGTCATGGATCTGGTGAGTAGAGGGCTTGGCTGTCGAGTTGCGAATTTATGAGCTGTGTATCTTTTAGTGTCAAGTCTTCAACCAGGAGCTCGAACCGCTCAAGATCGAAACCGTGCAAAAGGAGACAATCCATCCTTGTAAGAGTTACAAGATGAACTCATCTTGCACAGACATCCTGCTGTTCTCCGCATACAAGGTAAGCTATCAACAACCTGTCAGATTTCTGGATCTAATTCCTCTGTTCACAGTGGAATATCGCACGACCATTGCTCGTCACTGAGGTATGTTTATTTTGCTTTGCGACTGTTACTTGACTTATCTATGGTCCCACAGAATAAAGACCGGATGGACGGCACAAAGCAACAAATTCTGGATCGACGTTCAATTACGATGGGGTGACTTTGATAGTCATGACGTAGATCCCACCGTGCTACAGATGCCGAACGCTGTACCACAGAATGCCTCGTCCGCATCCGCACCGCCGTGGATGCCTGTGCCCAGTCAGATGTAGATGCCGCTGCCGCTCGTTCAGAGCTCGCCTTGTACAAGATGCAGCTCGAACGGGCACAGCGTGAAATTAGTCGTGCCCAGGAGTACGTCAATGGTCTTGAAGGACGCCAGCATGATGCATAGCAGGATGCCGCACGTGCCTGCAGCGTGGCACGCAAACTCCAGGAAGACCGTGCCATTAAGGCCGCCCTGGAAAAAGGCAAGCGGCAAGGTTACAACGAGGGCCTTCGTCAGGGTATCCTCCTTGACCGCAGAGAGTCTGACAACAACCAACCCGGATCCCAACGTCATCAAGAGGAGCACAATCGGTGTCCTTCCTCTAGACCCTGTCGACCCGCAGACGTTCATCTCACCCAAGCCCTTCCTGAATCCCCACATCAGAGCCCACCGGAGCACTCATCCCCAGATGACCTACACCGTCCCCCACCTGGGTACGCTCTATCACTCTACACCTTCACATACTAAACCTGCCCTTGCTTCATAGTCTCAGTCCAGAACACAATCACACACCAGGAGAATGGCCATATGACACCCCTTCACCTTCCCTTTCACCCTTGCTGCCCCAACGATCACGATCACGATCCCAGTCATGCCCCCGTTTGGAGTACCCTCCTCCACCTAAGCTGGCACATTCCCACCCATACACACCTCATGACGATCCAACCCCTTCGATCATCCAGCCCATTCCCATCCCCACCTCCGCTTCTCCCATAGGGCCATTGCGATTGCAGCTATCCCCGAGCCTCAGCCCTGTACATCATCCATCAGTTTGGATCCCACTCGATAACTGGATACCACGTGCCCAAGACACCGCCGGCGACGGTTGTCTCTCCATCTTCCTACCCCCGCCTCATGAGCTTATTGAGTCCGTTTGCCCGACGGCCCTTTCGTCATCGCCCCAACCCCAGAAGAAGGCAGTCCCATGGTTGTCCCTCCTCTGCCAATCCTTACTCCTTCTCTAGGTCCCTGCAACAGGCATAGTCCTGAATACACTTATGCCACACTGCTCCCCTCCGGATCTCGGACCTGCTGTACCAAATCCAAGACCGTCCCGCAGTCGTGACCATACATATGCAGCCACTCCTCTGCCGCCAGACCTGGGTCTGGCTGTCACCTCCAGAGCCCGTGACAATTCCACCGCTCAACCACCGCTTCCTACACGGCAGCCGCCAGACCTTGCTCCTGTCAGTAGTGAACCTGCCTTCATACCCCTGCAGCAGATCGTCTACAATAACTCGCGTGCTTCAACACATCTGTCCGAGTTTAATATCCTTGCTCCCATCGGTCAACCGCCTCGAATGCCGTCCAACATTGGACCTCCTCCCACTGAGGAAGATGAGCTAGAGTAAATCCCAACGGAACGTTCAGTACCCCGCCAACCGATGGCCCTGGATCCGCCTTTGCAGTGCAGGCAACCGCAGATCGCAGTAAGTTTCTGTTTGTCTCCGAGTCCCCGTCCCTGATCACTGCTTACAGATGCGACCGTCTCGTGACCCCAAAATATTGTCTTACCTGCGCCGTTGAGTCAGGCTCCTGCTCGACCCGCAGTACCGTCGCAGCAACCGGACATGCAACAACAGCCTCCACCGCTACGGGTACAAGTGCAAGACGAAGTCAATGAGGACACGCCTGTGCATGTGACTGCAAAATCAAATCGACCCCAGCGCTCGTATACGCAAGCCAAATTCTTGGACTACATAGGTTGGTATCCTTAGCATGGAACTTGTGGGCTGATGTCATATGGTTACAACATATGTAAGAAAATCTACAGTAATTACCCTATCTTCATTGGCGTGCATGTGATGGAATGGGATGTTGTTATCCGATGCACTCAAGCTTGAGTGCTTGAGTGTTGAGCACTGAGCCGCTCATCTGGCCATCTCCATTAGCACCAAATATAGGAATTTTGAATTGACTCAAGTTGAC
This sequence comes from Russula griseocarnosa, assembly GCA_022884055.1. Classification (NCBI taxonomy): domain Eukaryota; kingdom Fungi; phylum Basidiomycota; class Agaricomycetes; order Russulales; family Russulaceae; genus Russula; species Russula griseocarnosa. The sequence continues at coordinate 13,401 of JAGKRU010000080.1, read as the reverse complement.
TCAAGCAAGACTCAGAGCAACTAAGCTGAAATGTGGCTTGACTTGATTTAAGCTTGGCTCAACTTGCAGCTTGGAGCCAAGTTATGGCAGCACTAATTATTATTCTTAACCTGAGTGGTAACTGAAATGTAATACCAAAACCATACTGTTAAATACTAATCATTGCTTTTGGCATCCTATCTTATCTTTGCAATGTTCAATTAAACAAGCAAATAGCTTACATTGTTGACACTAACATAGCAGCTATCATACAATACATTATCATTATTAATCTGGATGGTGATGAGAATATAATATGAAACATATTTTGTTTGTGAAATTGTAAGGGCAATAACATTCTATCTTGCCCTTGCAATATCATACCATGTAAAGAATATGTTGTGTTTGTAATACTTTGCATTATAAACTTAGTGTCTATCTTACCTTGCAATATAAGACAATGTAACATTTGAATAACCTTTCCAGATCCACCAGGCAATACCCAGATTTGTCACTTTTTGAGATGCCGCGTCTGCTGTTTCGATGGTGGTGTCAAAGTTGTGGGCGTCGTCGAATTCCTCTCCTAGTAGGAAATTCCTGTTATCTGGGGTAATGTGGATTTTGTACCACTTGTTACTGAATAGGGCCATGGGTATAGCGTGTTTGAATTTTAGCTTGTTGCTGTCGCAGAAGACTAGGTACTGCTTTCCTGTCTTGTTGTCCATGTTGTATCGTTCGATCAATATAATCCTTGAGTTTGGTCGGTATCGGGTTAACTCCTCCTCTTTGAGGTAGAACTCCTCGAGTTCGTCATACGGATCAGCCACCGTAGCTTTGTTTGAGTATAGAAAGTTGAGTCTAGTGTCACCGCCGCTACTAGCGACCGCAGTGGTGTGGATTCTGCGTAGTACTTGAAGTAGAAAGAGCTAAGGGCTCAGCCCCTTAGATGCGTCTGAGTAAGGGTGCGTAGCCTCTGTACATTATATCAGAGGTTCCCCTTGTGAAGTAGAGAACTTGAGCGGAGAGAAGAGGGTTGTGGTCACTAGCCTCGTATTCTGATAGACAGGAGACTCAACTTGGAGCTTCCCAATCCAAGTTGAAGTCGTATAAATACATCCCTGGCAGGACTAATGGAGACGCGAACCCGTAGACGGAGATATCAGTATGGGGCAAGTAACTAATTCAACTGTACTACCCAACTGTCCCTAGAATGCCCGATGGAACAATATCAAGCCGATGGATACAATTACAAACCCTGGACAATCCGTATCAAAGCTTAAACACCAAGAGATCCAGAAGAGCAGCCCGCACTGCTATCAATCCTATGCATTTAGTTTCACAAGCCGACGATCAAGGGAATCACATGACACAAGTCACCGAAACGAAAACAAACCCTGAAGCCCGGATCCTGAATGGAACTTACCCCTGTCCGTAAGGCATACAAGCTAGCCTTACCCCAGAGAGCCGGTTACACACAACATATCCAAACATAGTCTCCAATTTATACGCTCCGCAAAAATGTGCACAACCACTTCCCAAGTGGTTTTCTCCCCCTCAAAACTTGCAAGGTGCCTAACCCTTAGATAGGTGGTTTGACTGGTAGCATGTATAAGTTCTTGGCTGCTATAGTAGTTAGATAGCATGTAACCACTTTGTACTTTATTGCTGCACCATAGAATAAAAGAATATTTAAATTAAAAAAAACTGAACACGTGTTTTACTAGTGTGAAAAACCAGTCAAGACTGTTTGAAAACCAGTTCCAACTGGTTACTAATGGTCCACAAGTTGACTGGTTAGAACCAGTCTTAGGACCACTCTCAGACTGATAGTGACCAGTCTGAAGGGGTTCAGTCCAGTTTTTTAGGCCTGATGATAATATACAGACCGGTCCCAGTCTCGGTTATTTCCAAAAATGATAAAAAAACCAGACTGAACCGGACTTTAAAGCACTAGTACACATTAGAAAACAGACAATGTATTCACATCCCTCTATACAACAGTGTGACACGACACTTAGCTCAACTGTGCCCAGTCATAGACTTGCAGCTCACCTGGCTCTCCAGGCATTCTGCCTTGGGCTGGGGCCTCAGGGGCTTGCTTGGCTTCATACTCACTAGGGCAGCAGGGGCCTTACTCGCTGTGGCCTTACTTGCTGGAGCCTTCTTGGCCTCAGACTGGTGGCTCGCTTGGCTAGCTGGGCCCGGGCACAGCATGGGCCACCACTAGTTGAACAATAAGGCGATGAGGTTGTTAATGGACAAATAAGGAAATACTGTACAGTTGAGTTGTGGCTGACAGGTGCTCCAAATCCAAGCATGGCTCCAACACACACCTTACAGTATTCTGTCCAAGCAAAGACAACAGTTTCTGAAGCATTTTTAACTCAAATTCTGATTTTGGCAGGCATGTCAACTTTTTTCAAACCCAGGTTACACAACAGACTAACTACCTAACCCCCGGTCATGGGTTGCTCGCCCGACACCCCCTGGCCATTACACATCGCTGCACAAAAGGGACATTTGAATGTGTGAAATTATTCCTCACCCGCGATCCTGATGTCAACATCCAAAACGAGGATGGAGAGACTGCATCACACCTGGTGGCTTTTTATGGTCACCGCGAACAGCGCGAAGTTGCACAAGTCTTGCTCGAGAAGGGTGCGGATCCGCGCACGGAGAACCAGGAGGGAAAGACGGCGGTCTTGGTATTGAAGGAAGGCCATTTCGTACGGAGGCTTGATTAGAGAATCGGGTGGAGAGCAGTCTTGGAGCAGCAGGTTGGAGAACACAGGATGATTGCTCGGTAGTGGAGGGATGTCGAATTCAAAGACGATGCCCAAATGCGCGTGTTCCATGTTTTCAGATGTTTGGGTGTGTTTGGACGGTTCCAATTAAGGACGCGACATTTTGCACGCGTCGCGTTCCCTAACCCGAACCTCCTCTCTTGTCTGTGACTCGGAATGAGAAACAACGTCCGCGGGCCAACATCTGCCCTTACAGAATTTCTTAGAGTCTGTATTCTCGACGTCTGAACTATACTCATGCTCACCTCTCGCTAGGAATCAGGCATTAACCATGCTTTGATCCGTCGTCGAGGGCAGCAACAACAACAGCAAGCTGAGGCGGGCCCTAGTGACGGGTCGGCTAGTGGAAATCAGGTTCTTATTGATGCCACAGAACGAGAAAGTGGGCCCAGCGCGCCCACGGGAGATGTGTGTATCCTTATTGCCCCTTATCTCAGAACCTCGTCTAACATTGGACACTGAGGTTGCTCCCGATTCCGATCAACTTGACAGCGAAGATGAGGTCCAGGTCGGAAGAAAGCGTAAGGTATCAAAGGCAGCTTTGGAGAAGCAGAAAATGGCTGCAAAAAAGAGAGCGAAGAAGCGTAAGGATGATGACGACGACTACTATGAAGACGACGAGGATGAGTACACTGCCTTGTCGAAATCTCTCAGGAAAAGCAAGTCGAACGATGCGAAGCCATCTGTTGGAAGCTTGGAGAAGTGTGCCAAATGCTCGAAACGGTTCACCGTGGTGCGCTCGTCGGTGGTTTGTGGCGAACACCGTATTAATTATGATTTGTGAAGACTAAATACACGGTGGCGGCGGACCCTTCACCAGGCTATCTTTGCCACTCCTGCGCCAAGGCATCAGGAACTGACCCATTCAAGAAGCCAGTGGCCCCTCGCAAGCGCAAGTCGGCCGCCGAAAAGCGGAATGACCTAAAATGCCAGGAGAGGACGTTCCCAACTCTTGTCTCCCTTTGCATCAAGGTGTGTATATTTGTATTCGTCTTTGATCTATTTCTTACCGGTCGCGCATATATTCTCAGATCATATCCAAACATATTAATGATGTAGAGGCATTTGGGGACATCGGGTCTGTCAACCTGGACAAGATTATCCGTGTCCTTTGTCGAAACCGATCCTTGTAAGATTATGCAACTTCTGATCTATTCTGGCTCTCGACGAAAATATGCAGGACGCCCGAAAATGCCACCCTTTTCTATGACGTGAAGAACACAAGTCTTGATGTCTATGATGGCACCAAGCTTGAACCTCCTGCATTGATAACCCTTTCCCTATTAAACCCAAACCTGACTTCCCTCCGTATTGACTTCTGCGGCCATCTCGATGACGTAGTTCTCAACGGCTGGTCCACGTCTCTTCCTTCGCTCGTACGTCTTGAGCTTCTCGGACCCTTCCTCGTCCGTGCGCCTGCCTGGGTTTACTTTTTCCGATCTCATCGTCAATTAGAAGCCCTCCTACTTCATCAGAGCCCTCGATTCGACCTCGAGTGCATGTCAGCGCTGGCTGATTGTTGTCCAAACATGACAGAACTGCGCCTGAAGGAGATTGGAAAGCTTGACGACACGTTCCTCCCCTACATTTCCTCCCTCTGGCGATTGGAACAACTCGACCTATCTTCTCCGAGTACATCCTGCTCCGAGGACGGGCTGATTGCTCTACTCGAGAAACGCGGCGCGAAATTGACGCACCTAGATTTGTCTAACCATAACGAACTTGGGGATGATTTTCTCAAGTACGGCTTACAGGAATATGCGCCGAATCTCATATCGCTTAGGCTGGACAACCTTCCTGCGCTTACTGACGATGGTGTTGCTATGTTCTTCCGTGCATGGCAACCTTCCGTTCTGACCACGCTGAGCATTGCTCGTGCGCCCAACGTTGGTGCCCAAGCACTGCCAGCACTATTGGACTGCGCCGGGTCCACGTTGTCGACGTTAAGTATCAACGCATGGCGCGAGACCACGGCCGAAGCTTTGGAAAAGATTGCGAGCGCACGGGAGTTGCGCATGCTCGATGTAGGGTGGAACAGGGCCGTTGATAATTTTGCAATAAAAGCGATCATGGACGGTTGTCCTAAATTGGAGGAGATCAAATGCTGGGGTTGTAATCGCGTCACGGCGGAATGTCCTCGAAAGGTAAGTCTCCCTTCTACTGTCGGGGTATGGGCCAGATGGGCTAATTGGTGTACTCCCAGATGAACGTCAATCTGATGGGAGTGGAGAGTTATGTGTACGCTGCTGGGTATTGAGTACTGAGTACTGAGTACCAGGGATACAGTATATTGACCTGTTCGTGGCTCGGCCCGGTGTGTTGTAGTAACGTAATATATTTCACGCGTATCTTTGGTTCCAACTCTCATCGATGTCCTCACTTATCGACCTGAAACCCAACATCGGTGTATACACTGACCCACAGCACAACCTGTCAATCGATGAAGCGGATCCCACTTCCGCAGACATCCAGTCGGGTGCGGTCCCGGCTGAGGGACAGGTGGTAGTGGAAATACGGAGCACAGGGATCTGCGGGTAAGTGTCGAATCGCAATACTGGACGCAGAGCACTGATTTTGCACGCCTGTGCAGTTCAGACGTGCATTTCTGGCATGCTGGTCGTATAGGGCCGATGGTAGTTGACGACAAACATATTCTTGGTCATGAGTCCGCTGGAGAGGTATCTCCCATGACTTCGACTTCATTCACTTGATATCCATATCAGTCATTTGCCTTACATATTATAGATCATTGCCGTCCATCCGTCCGTAACGCATCTAAAGCCAGGCGACCGCGTCGCGATCGAACCTGGTATCCCTTGCCATACCTGCGCGCCGTGTCTCAGGGGCCGCTACAACGGCTGCGAGCGCGTGCTCTTCCGTTCTACTCCCCCGTCCCCGGTCTCCTCCGTCGCTATATCACGCATCCGGCCTTGTGGTGCCACAAGCTCCCGCAGTCCCTTTCTTTTGAAGACGGCGCACTCCTCGAGCCACTCTCAGTCGCGCTGGCAGCCGTGGAACGCGCAAATCTGCGCTTGGGCGACGCGGCGCTCATCTGTGGTGCTGGACCGATCGGCCTCGCGACGTTACTCTGTGCGCGCGCGGCTGGCGCGTATCCGCTCGTCATTACAGACCTCGACGCTGGGCGTCTTGCGTTCGCAGAGTCGCTCATTTCTTCCGCCTCTTCGTCACCGGATGGACCTCCGCGCGCGCGCGCGCTACGAGTAGCGCGCGAAGAAGCAAGAGAGGTTCTCGCCGCGCGGATCGTAGATGCGATGGGAGGCACGGAGCCAGACATAGCGCTCGAATGCACGGGCGCGGAGGCCTCGATTGGAGCCGCGATCGAAGCTGTCAGGTTTGGCGGGACGGTGTTCGTGGTAGGGGTTGGGAAGAGCGAGATGCAGTTTCCTTTTATGCGGATGTCGACGAGGGAGGTCGATGTCCGGTTCCAGTATCGGTATGCGAATACGTGGCCGAGGGCTATTAGGCTTTTGGAGGCGGGCGTGTTGGGCGATGTGAGGAAGTTGGTCACGCATCGGTTTACGATTGAGGATGCTGTGAGGGCGTTTGAGACGAGCGCGGATCCGAAGAGCGGGGCGATAAAGGTGCAAATCACGAATCACAAGTTGTAGGAATCCCGATGTTGTCGAATACCATTTTTCTTTTTATACTCCGCAGCGCGTACAACTATCTCTTTTTTTTACCCACACATGCCAGACATAACGCATAGATACACTTTGCGATCGTCTCTGAAAAGTTGCATGTGCGCTGTCTATGTGTGAAAAAAGGTATGTTGCAGCGCGCCGCGGAAAAAGACCCCGTGCCTCAGTGGTTCCTAGACCACCGACCACCCGGTTGAATTCCGTGTTTTTGTTAGGTACTAATAGCGCTTTCTCACACTTGTCATCATGAGAGCCGCCTGGACCCTGCACCTCCCCGCCTGCCACCGCCTGCTTCCCATCGGTCCTCCTACAGTCGGTGTACGCTATGAATTTCGACGTGAAGCAGTTTTGTCACTCTGTGAACAAGAAGGGCAAAGGTTATCAAAACCAGGCCATGGAACTGATCCAGATTTGCAGAGATCTATCTGCTGTCTCGGAGCAATCTCCCTATCAGGATCATAGGCTTCAAGGGTAGCTACCCAGTTTATGTCTATTTCATATCTTACTATGACGTTCTTTCAAGGGTGCTCAAAGCTTGTGATGTGGCCATAAAAGAATCTGCCCTCGGGAGCAGAGTGCGTGGACCCACAAAACAAAAAATACAGGATGCCATTCGGGAGTTGCTCGAGTATGGGATAGAATTTCACCCTAAGTAACTTATCATCATTCGCGCTATCAATGTCTGTATCCCTGACCCTATGCATGAATAGCGATGGCACATATGAGAATCGCATGAAGGCTGCAAAGGAAAGAGATAAGAATTCGAGCAGATCAAACAGGATTGTATGCGGTACCTTCTGCACGCATCTACTGTCCAACACCACGCTGATGACCCCTCTTCCCCCCAGAGTCCTGGGGATAGATCATTGAGGATCGTCCACTTTCACATCCTGCGATCCGTTCCTGACTTGCACCCCAACCCCATTGTTGCGAAACGTGAGCAGTGACTTATCAATTTGACTCAGGCTGCCGTCTCTGATTCCCGTCTAAGAGGCGCTAATCAGCTCTTTTGACCTGGCCGACATTCTTTGGAACCTCATCCTTGTATATAATGACAACGACGACAGACGACTATCTGTTGCGCAGAATCCCCACTTCTACCCCAATCTTCCTACACTTGTGAACGGGACCTACCAGGGCAGTGCGTGGCCGAGCTGACTCAGCCTTACCCGGAAACCATTTATGTTCTCACTAATAATGAACGCCGGATATATTTCGAGTTTGGGGAGATGCGGCGGACCTTTGACCACGTCTGGAGGACGAACGATGATCTCAGTTTCAAAGGCTTGTGCCCTCTCTTCCTTTTTCTGCCCTAATTAACGTCTTTTCAGACATCATCGGAAAGCTCGAGAGCGAAACCACCGTCGAAGGGTGTATCCCTGCTCCTCCCCTCTTCTGGTTTCGCATGAACCCTCCAAATTTTGAACCCGAAGAGGGTGGGGAAACAGGGAACTGGAGAGCCCCAATTCTTGAACTATGGAATTCTCCAGGTACCCGTATACACATCATGAAACGTGATCGTCGTTAAGAGCGTTGATGAGCCTCAGTCGATGATTTGCCCCTATTGACTCCGAGCCGCTGAAGTAATCTATGATTTCCACTTCCATGTTGCTCTTACTATTTAAAAGTTGTCTAGTTGGTTCACTGTCACTTCGTAATCCATCTGTTACATCATAATAAAACATCGCAGAATGGAACGCATGTATTGTTGACAATTCACACATACAAGATATCTCTGACGATGAACGTACGGACTCGGAGGGTAAGCAGGGTGATTAAAAGTAAATAGAATCGACGTGATACCCGACTCCGAGTCCTGCCAATGGCATACCCGTTTGACACAAGGAAGCGGGGCTAACCATAGTCTACGGCTTGGACACGATCCAGGTTCTTCTAACTCATGCGAGCATGCTTACGGTTAAGCAACACTTGAACGTTGAACTTAAATCCCTAGGCTGCTGAGATTATCTTGTGGTCCTCACCGATTATCTCACTGTCCTCATCTTCGAGCGGATTTTTGGCGCTCTGGAAGTTTCTCTTCTCATAAAGTACTGCCAATGTTTCTGGGCGGCTTCGTCAAGAAGTTATCTAAACCAAGTATGCGTAGCCGGCGCGATATCGAACAGCATGCATCAACTGGCTCAAAAAACCAATGAAGACCACTTGCTAAGATAGAGAGGAAGGCGTACAAGGGATGCCACAATATGAAGGATATCGGAATGCGAAAAGGGTACCTGACGTCAAGGAGAGGAAGGACGGTTGCGAAAAGATCCGCCTTCGGGCTTGTCATTGAGCATGAGACTGTCTCGTCGTCCGCTTCTATCTCATTTTCCGAATATTTCTGGACTGTGAGTGACAGTAAATCAATGTAGTGATGAAAACATAACTTCACTGCACGTCCAGCGGTTGCCTTACGAGTATGACACGTGACTGAATTTGGGCCTCGCCTCAGCTTCAAACCAAAGCAGCAAAGCACTCTTGTGCTGTCAGTGCACGATGGACCTTTTCAACACCCCTAGATATACCATCATTCGTACCCTTCAACCCTTGTTAGTTGTTTCCCCTTCCCTGTGTCTATCCCCTCAACAAGACAACATAATTCGTCGTCTTCAAGTTCATGTCATCGACCAGACAAGTAGTATCCACTTCAAGAGTTCAAGTTCCGGTCTAACGTCCGATTGATCCTTGATGCCTTGGTCGTCTACTCTAAAATAACCGGAATACACTTCCCTGAGAGCCTCTTTGCCGCCGCAATCGATCAGGCCGGTTCTCCTGAGGGCACCCTACAACTATTTCAAGAACGAGCGAACGCCTTCACGGAGTTTCCTGATAGTAATCAGAGACCGACTAGCACCCCCAACCCTGTAGTGAGCATTCTTTCTGTATTCTGGGCGAGAGCAGTGAGCCTTTTAACGTGATGTCGTCAGGTCCCCTTTCCACCAATAAGAGCCTTATTTGCTGGGATCGATATTCTCCTGACGTACGTCCCTTGAATTCTTTTTATCCAACTTCCCTGTGATGAATGAGTCGCCAGACCGCCAGTCAGCAAACGTCGAGCTCTTCGAGCGCCTGGGGAGCTTCCTCAAGCGTCTGGAGATATATACTGTACGACGATTCTACCCTCTTTGCTTATGACGGAGCTCACTTCAAAATAATGGTCGAACTACTTCAGTACTTGACCATGGCGACAGAAAAATAAGGAGGGGCGGTTGGCCGAGTCTCCGCCTGTTTTTGACCACTTTCCTGCGAATCCTTCCTGGTGCTCGCCGCCGTCATCCGCCCAACAGTTCTTTGCTTTCTTCTCGGCAGCTTTCCCATTGTCGATGGCGCGAACATGAGAGATTGGGCGTGAGCTGACCTTCCGGACCTGTTCCCTTCCCTCGAACACTTTCACTAGTACCCACTCCGCTCCGCTTTACACCGTTCATCCACACACAGTGTACGGATACCTGAGATTCCGTTATCCTCAGATTTCATAACCTAGCGCTGTACATTATAGTAGATATTGACCGGTGACAAAAAATAAAGTAACGCATCGGCCCGGAATTCGATTTATGTTGCCTTGATCCTACAGTGACTCCACTGACCACTTACTCCAATTACGCTGGCTGCTATGTGGGCGCCAATTGCTGTACTGTACCTGGTATGGCTCTCGCGACATGCAGTCATCATCGTTAAGTAACCCAGGACAAACTCCATCGCACAACCCTTCAGCAAATCCTGTCCAACCCTCTCATGGAAACCCTACCTCTTCAGCTCCGCCGTAGGATTGTCCCACACATTCCTCTGAATAGCTGTTTACTACCAATCCGTACAGGATCCCTGCCTCTGGCATACTGCCTATAACGGCTAACGAGAAAGGATTGCAGCGCTCCGTAACCCCCACATTCCCTATTCCTCAGCGTCATGGGACGGAGCCCATGGTGTCTAGGACTTCGATCACGTATCCTCTCCGTCCTATTCAAAGCGCTCCGGCATTCGCTGTTCCCCAGCGTTCCATCCAGTTTCTTGGTAGTCACCTCGCTGGCTCAGACTTACAACAAGGCTGGGATGACAGTGCTGCAATGGGAAAGGCACTGTTTGAGAGCTTGGTTTACCCGGAGGGTGAAATCCCTGTAAGTGTGTGGAGTGTTGATAACGCCAGGCTCACGAATGGATGTCCTTCCAGGTCTTCGACAACGGTGATGCTGACTCCCGGACGCTGATTCGTTTCGAACCAGTTGTGACCCAGAAGCGTAACCGCCATAACCCTTGGTGGAAGATATGGAAGATATCCAGCAATAGGATTTCGTGGACCGATGCCTATGGTGCCCTGTTAGCCAGCCACTGTACGTAGCCGCGCCGCGATCCTTTTCTTGGATTTGACTCGTACTAGTCTTGGTGGTTGAGCGAGAAACAAGCCCAACCGGGGTGAACAAGTCCACTCATGTATTCAGGGTAAATGTGGCCGCACATTCTTTTTGCAGTCCTTACCCGTGCAATCTCTTTGATTAGCCAATCCCATTGGAGTACTTAAGCTTAGCGTCCTTGCCCGGCCCAACAAAGCAGCAAATGTATCCTTTAACAGTATACCATGTTGCTGCCAAGCTAACTCGTCGGCATACCATTTATACCAAGACGAGGACGGAACGTAATGAGTGGAGAGTTACTCTTGAGAAGGCGATTAAGGCGCGGAAGTCGCAACAACATGGAAAAATGGTATCACTATTACTCTTTTGACTTCCTAACCGTCTCAAAAGAATGTAGCTATATGCGCCGCAAATTTTCAATGACGGCTTCTTCAAGATACCCCCACTCATCCCGTTCAACCGTGAAGCGTACTACACTGGTCGTGTCACTTGTGCCGCGTTGTTTAGTAGGATGCTATTGCCTGTTGCCATCGATTAGTACTCACGCGTCCTCCAGTGTTCAGGGAGGGGTTTTCATGGGGGTCCCAGGGGACTCCCCGGGTGAGTTACATCGCCATTGGTTGTACCAGTGGTATATATGTTGGCGAGCGTACCGAGCGTACCGAAAACTATCGTGAGTCGTCGAGACTCTTACCTGTCTTAGTCACGAATTTGGTTGCCCGCAGTATTTCGGAAGATTCTGGAATTCAATGAGCCAAATTCGATAGTGGCCATTCCAGAATTCAACAAGTTCCTTGTCCACTGTGAATCGACACTGTCTTCATATCCCTTGATAAGGTCATTCGCGCTTTTCACACTATTCAAGGAAATGCCGCAATCAAGGACCTTGTCGCCTCGGAGGAAAAGTTGTCTAACGATGATGAGGATGTTTTGTTTCTTAAGGGAGGTCGCCTTGTCGAAACAGCCTATCGGAACGATCGGATCGTGAGTAAGTGATTGGTTACACGCTCCGATTTTCTTTCATTGCTCATACCCTGGAAGTTATTTATGCGCGAAGAGTTCCGAGAAGGTTACATCGCATGTGCTAGAAGTGAGACGCCATGATCCGATTTCGCAGGCTCCAGCGAAGTACATACCGTTGGGTCTGTTTGTCACCACACATCTTCTACAAGAGTTAGGCACTAATCATTCCTGCGACAGCCGATTCCTATTCCGGAAGAACCTCATGATGCGACATGTTTTGAAGACAAAGTGGTGATTTACACGTCAAAGCTGTTTATTTCTTGGAGCCGATGAAGTAAGTTTGTCGTTTGCTCATCGAGGGTCGTAAATTGATCATGCATGCACGAAGTGCGACAAATCCCGAACCTGTGATGGTGCCCAGAATTGCGGAAGAAGCCTACGAGAAATCAAAACTGCCCGGGCCGCTTCAGAAAGGAAAGAACGATAAGCAAAGATTGTTGAATTGGTGGGCAAGGCAAGCGTCCTCGGAATGGTGGTGTACGAGAGGGATCAGGAATTCCTCCTAGTCTACGATAGTCGGGCACTATCTCTCCGCTTTGTGTGTTCGTCTTCTGATATTTTTCCAGACCTTGGCTGTTTCATGGACCAAGCTGGCAGGCCTTCTCGCACGAATTATTACATCGAGTGGGAGCGCAAAGCTACGGCGTTTGTGCGTCACGGACCACATATCTTGCTATTCTCTCGCGGATACATCGAAGTGCGCTATATCGATACGGGCAAGCTGGTCCAAATGGTGGAAGTGAACGAACTGCGACTCTTACGCTCCGGTTTGACGGAAGGACGATTACTCGTTGGTGTCATGACTGGCAGTGCTGAGGCCGATGGCAGCCGTACGGAAAAGCTCGGGAGCTTGTTTATAATTCATCAGATTAGTAATCATGCAAAACTTTGTGCTTTCTAGCTTGCATAAGTGGAAATGTGAAAAAGGTCACACTAACTCATCTGTAAATGACTGAAGTGAAAAAGCTAAGCGCTAAGTCATGAAAAGCTACAAAAGTTGTAACTCGCGGCGTTGGACGGATTTAGACGGCGGGTTCTCAGATCTCAGACTTTGCTTGTTCTTTGTGCACTGTTATTCTATTATGGAAGTTATCTGCAACAAGTGATGCAATGCGCGCGTTAGGAAGTGCAGCTTGGGTCACATAATTCTGTTGAAACTGGAAAGACGAGCTTCCGAAGAAAATGTTCTTATATCTGACAACCATTTGGCTCATCCACAAAAATTCCAAACTGTCCACACTGTTGGCGACTTGCACGACCCCAGGAGACAAGTCCAACTAGACTTGGTGTTGTCAACATGTTGTCATCACAACCAGCGCAAACCACACTTCCTGAGCGGCCCGAGCTTCGCTGTCTTCTTCTTTCAGTTGTTCTGTAGTGACCGATCTGGGGTTATACGTGTCCAGCTTCGAGATGTGCGTACTTGAGAACGCTCTTGGGGTCGCCTGTTTGTCGTCCAGTCTCTGACTGTTGTGTTGCGATGATATTGGACTTGGGCGTGAGGGACACTGTGGTAGTCTGGGGGCGATGGGAATGGGGCGGGGATTGCTAGCGGTACGGAGGCTCTGTGTTGTCCACTAGGTTCTT